>APFE031610640.1:9286-73252 GCA_000404065.3 Pinus taeda | reverse complement strand
CCCCCCCCCCCCCCCCCCGCTCCTCTTAGCCATTTTCTCATTTTCAAATCATGAACAATGACTGTAACAGTCACTTTCTAACTGTCCTGTGTGGTCTCTCCTCTTATAGAGCAGCTCCTCTTGCGCTTCTACTGATGCTGTGACATTCTTCCATCCCGCGTAGTCCCCTAGTCACAGCCCTACAACCCAAGCAATTTAGTTTAGAGTCATGCACCTCCTTTCAGCTACCTAGAGCGCTAAGACCCTGCTTCCATCATATAATCATCTGGTTAGATCCTCAGTGTATGGCTTCAGTTGGCTGCCATTTACCTTCTCGCGGAATGGATATCCATTCAATTTCAGCAGCTAAACTGCTCCACCATTGGTAATCTCCTTGATGACATAAGGTCCCAGCCAATGCATCTGAAATTTTCCTGGAAATTTTTCAAACTTGTTGTCATATAATAAAACCAAATCATTTACCTTGAAGGTGCATAGTTTGATGTGTCGTTCATGCCATTCCTTTTCTCTCTCCTTCTGAACTTGTTGATCAAATCTAGCCAAAATCCTATCTTATTCAAGCTATGTGAGTCATGCAAGCCAACCCTCTAGGGCTCAGCGATCCACCATTCTTGTGAATGCCACTATGCACAGAATAGGTACAATATACTTCATTGGCATCACAGCTTCCATGCCATAGAGTAGTCTGAAGGGTGTCTATCCAGTCAGTTTCTTGCAAGTAGTTTTGTAAGCCCATAACATCGCGGGTACGTGCACATTCAAATCATTGCTTTGTGCATTGCAAACCTTTGTCCATGCGTTCTCCAATATTTTATTAAATGCTTCAACTATCCCATTAGCTTGCGAGTGATATGGCATGCTCTTTTGATGATAAACTTGGAATTCCTTCATCAGCGCGCTAATCGTTTCATTAAGGAAATGTGTACCACGATCACTCATCAAAATCTTCGAGCAACCAAATCTATTCAGCACATACTCAAAGAGGAACTTCGTTATTTTTGCCCCTATATAGTCCTTCACAGGCTGCACCTCAGTCCATATGGTCAAATAATTAGTCGCAGTGATGATGTACCGCTCACCCGTCTTCTTTAATGGAGGCCGAATTGGTCCTACAAAATCAATTGCCCACTTCTCAAATGGTTGTAATGACAACTGCAAATTCAAAGGTAGCTCATCCCTTCATGATGGCCTGCCCATGATCTGACATGTATCACATGCCTTACAATAAGCCTTGGAATCCTTATGCAGCATCAGCCACCACAACCGAGCGCGTAAAATCTTCTGCGTTGTTGCTTTTCCTGCATAATGTCCTCCTGCAACTCCTCCATGAGCTTAAGCGAGGATGTTGTTCCATTCAAAGTCATGTACATAATGTCGCAGAATTTCATCTAAGCCCATTTTATATAAATGTCCTATAATGACTAAAACGTCTACTGCATGCACCAATAGCTTCTTCTTTTGTTGACTAGTATACCCTTCTAGAGTTGTCCCCATCATCAGGAAGTGTATGATATCTGCAAAGTGATTGTCCGCGACACGCACTGCAAAGAGATACGTGTCAGGCGGTCCTTCCTCCAAATTAGTAGGCTCCTCTCCTGTTGGAGAGGTAAATCCCCTCTACGGATAGAGGCGATCCCTACTAGCCCAGAACGGGTCTAGCAACAATCAAACAATGCTATCACGCAAGTTCCTAATTGCAAATAAAAGATGGGTGATGAAGACCTACTTGGGATCCAACGCTTTAGTTTGCAGAAGAGACGTCACCCACGTTCCTTTGCCTTGGCCGGTCACGATCCTCCACTATCCACGTGAATGGACACCTGCACACAAAGAGAACAACACAAACACGAGCGTGAAATCTAATATATGCAATTATACATCAGTCAGGAAGGATATAATTCAACATCAACCATTACAAGTACAATGAGAATGGAACCATAATGATAGTCATCTATTATTAATAATCAACAAAGGAGAATACAACCAGCGTTCTGACGTCAAGTCCTCCTTTAGCTGGGTGCTCAGCTACGCAAGTCTTGCAAAAGATTGAAGAGGTGAGGGACAAGCTCTCTCTCTCTTTAGTGACAAGGTCTCCTTACTTAGGTAAAGCCTTATGGATACAAAGAAGGCTTCTTGCAACTCCAATCTTTTGATATCTTCCTTTCAGCACAAGTATTGCCACAAGAGTCAGAACTATCAGAACTCGCTTGCTCAAGCCATGGAGACAAGCTTTTATAGAGGAAAATGAAGAGATAAGGTCAATCCCCCACAATAATGGATTTGGCTTCATCACTTGGAAACTTCCATGGAGTGGTGGCAAACTACTTTCCATCCAAGGAGATTTGAAGCCAAACCATCCTCATTCAACTTGGAATCAGTTTGGTGAATGAGTTGGACAGAACCTTCGGAGGTTTGATTAGTTCAAAACTTTGCCCAAAATGGTTGGCGCGATTGCGACTCTGGGACAGAGCGCTAATGGCGCGCCCTTTCAATAAGATTTTCCCCATTGGTGCGGGCATAACATAGGGAATCGACGCTAATGAGAAAAGGGTTGTTTTTAAGGGCAATGAGCAGGAGATGTCTTAAGGGCATATGAAGCTCATGTTTAGAGGTGAATAATGCAAGTGGTTTCAATTCTTGGCACTTCTCACAAGTCCCGAAATGGGTCCTCCAAGATGCGGGAGAGGGGTAACAGGGATGGTGAAAAACGATGACAAATTGTTGTGTAACACATAGGAAAATCCATTACCTCTGTTGATACACAGCACAACAATCTCGTCATCATGTTACTGTTCAGCATGGTTACCTCGTGTAACCAGTTCTGCCATCACTCTATCTCCTTGTCAAACTTTGATGTACAGGAGATTCCGCGCTCCCATGAGACTCACCCATCTGTGTTGGGATTTACCTAGTCTTTCTCTCGCACAGTTATCTTGTAGATGTAGTCCAAGTCGTCGTCGCTTTCATACTCGCGCACTGGCTCCGTGTAGCGCGATCCTTTTGCAGTGTCTAAAGGTACGACTATGAGCACAGACTTTTTCTCAGAAATCATCTTATGCTTCTTTAGTTTTATCGCCCCGTTTATATTAGTGACCCAATCTATACCTAATAGTGCAGGGTAGGGATTGTTATTATCAACAATCTCTATCATTTCAAAATCTACCAGTGCACTTTCTCCTTTAGTATCTACGATGGTTCCCTGCAATCTTCCCATAGGTAGGATCTTTTGGTGGTTTGCCATTTGCAATTGGATAGGAGACAATTGTGGCGTAGGCCTCCCCATGTGCTCGCATGTCTTCTTCAGCAGAACATTCGCGTCTGATCCTAGGTCCAAAATCACATGGTCCATCTCATATTCCCCAATCTGCATGGTCAACCTCATTTCTCTTCCCGTCCTTGTCGCGTGCTTTCCAACCTTCTGAACTATGCACGGTTCTCCTGACATGGTGCCAACGCATCTATTTATGAGTTCCTGCAGTCCTTTTACAACCTTGTTGTTGTGCAACAACTTCATGCATGTTTCTAGGAACATCATGAGCATCGATGGATCCATTTTTGGCTCCAGTTGTCTTTTCTTCCTGAAGTGGAGGCATCATCGAAGCTCTTCCTTGCTTCCATGAAGGTTTCCTTAGCATCCTTCAAATCAAACTCTAGTTCTTTAGTTGGAGCCTTGTGAACCCAAGTACTATCTTTAGGCTGCTTGCCTTTGTCATCCCCTATCATAATTCCACTTTGAAGCACAATGTTTACATTAGGGTCTTCCTCGCGTGGCTCAAACCTCATCATTTACAGGTTCTGAGTGGGGGGAGGTTGGAGTGCTCCCTTGTTGCGCAACCTCGCTATTAGTGTGGGACAATCCTCCATCTCATGATAAAACAATGTACAATATAAGCATGACAGATACGTTGGATTCGTACAATCACGGGCATAATGCCCTAGCCCTCTGCAATTGTAACATATCAGTTGTCGCAACCTCTTCCAGGTCCTCCACCTTGGCCTCGTCTGCACCCTTGAAATCTGGTTCACGCCATCCCTGCATTTTGTTCAAGGGGTCGTGTCTCGACCTGTACACTACAGGTGCACTTATCATGTCTCACTTATCTCTAGAAATTACAGAACAGTTGTTGTGAATTCTGTGTGTACTTCTGCAACAAATAGTAATTGTCTGTAGCATGCTTTCCTCCTATTTGACAAATCACACACCACAACGCAGGCACCGTTCTAGGTCCTTATTGTGCCTCTGGTCTCAATGGAATAGATCCTCCTCTCACAAGATAATTCACGAACACTACCATTGATCCTTGTCATGACCCCAATGCTTACATTTAACACACCATACCTCATCGTGCACTTCTAGGCGAGTTGTCCTGTCTTGTTTCAGACTTTGCATCTCAAGGAATAAGTTTTTCAACTACGCATGGATCTGTTGAACTCCTAGGTTGGGATCCTGTATCAAGGTCTCATGTAGTCCCATCATGATCTCCAAGGCCTCGGCATGAGTTGTTAGCCTCTGTTGTGATAGTGCATTCCTTAAATGCGGCGTTAGCGATGCTACAAACCATTCGCGGTGATGTCTATCCATCAAGGTCATATTAGCTTCACGAATCGTGCACTTCAGTCTCTAATCCAACTCCTAAGTCTTGCCTAGTAGCATCATGATCTCCTTCAACCCAATGATCGACTGTGCCTCCGACTTTGGCCTGCTAAATTCTCTATTTAGCACAGTTTGGATATCCACGATCCCTGCATTCTAATTTTCATTGGAATGCTTAATATACCAGGTCAGCACGTGATCCTGCAGAGCACTGACCAATGTTGCTTTCTTTATATTGTCATCTATGATTCCCTGCACTTCCCATACAGCTTTTATCAGAAACCAAAATGGGTCCAGATCTTCATTTCCTACTCCCTTGAACACTGGAAATTTTATCATGCTTTCCATATTAACTTGGGTGGTGGAGGAGGTGGTATGGGTGAAGATGGGGGTGAAGATGGTGAAATTGGTGGTGGTGTGGGTGGGGTGGTATGCATGGAATCCTATGCCTTATCAAATTGATCGTGCTTCTTAGTGAGACCTATGCGAGCTCATCCTCATTCCCTCGTGGAGGTGAAATCAAGGGGCTAGTCTCTAGCTTTATACTACCTTTGTTTCTATAAATTCTCCCACTTCGTGTAGCCCCAGACATCAATGTATTTGCATAACCCACTTTACACACAGTAGCATTTCAATCCAAGTGTTCAAAGACTTATTTACTTACCTGACGGTCCTTTGAGGAAGCATCCCTCTGCCTCACTATAGCTGACCGGAGTCTCTACCTTAATTGTAATGTATAGAATGTTATTCTGAAGGATACATCATGCTGCAATGAGGATTGAATTAAATGGTTAATACATAATCTATGTTGTTGTTCATTCATATTCTTTGAAGTAGCTCAACAGTATTCGCTAGTGGCTAGGACCCGGACCCTGGTGGATCAAACTACAATACTCTGTGTTATATCTTTCTAATTCACACGAGTTTAATTGGTTTGATATTTTTCCATTCTCTACTAGTTTATCTTGTTTTCTATGTTCCAATTTCATGTATTGTAGTTAGTTTACCTTTCTTTAATTCTGACCTTATGTGCTTCGCAGCTTTTTCATTTGATTCTATTTATGCTTCATGTAGATTAAATTATTTAGTCGTTAAGATAGTTAATCCTATTGATTTAATCAACTCTAAGAGTTTGGTTATCGCTATTGAACTCTTGATTGACATCATTTCTATTTGGATTTCTTGGTTGAGATTGAGTGTGATTTATATTGAATCAACTAAGAAGAGATTGGTTA
The DNA here is from genome assembly GCA_000404065.3 of Pinus taeda. Classification (NCBI taxonomy): domain Eukaryota; kingdom Viridiplantae; phylum Streptophyta; class Pinopsida; order Pinales; family Pinaceae; genus Pinus; species Pinus taeda. The sequence goes on along the minus strand of APFE031610640.1, from coordinate 67,423 downwards.
TTGCTACTATACTCTTGGTTGATGCTATTTTCAATTGAATTGCTTGCTTCAGATTTGATTATGGTTTTCCTTGAGACTAAGTCCTGATTCTTAAATGTATTATTTCCTTTAAAAGTTACAGCTTGAGATTTATGATTGCATCCACTTACTCTTGTATCAAGTTTTTTAGTTCAACTTAAAAAGCATTACTATCTGGATTTATAGCTCGCACATATTATGTACACTCTTGGAACAAAAAGACTTACCCAGGTTGATAATTAATGTGAGGCAATTAGGAGTTTTAAAAGACACCTATTAGCACCCAACATTTTGGCGCCATTGTTGGGGAGAGTGTTGCCATTTCACAAAGTGATGCATGTTTGATATTTGTTTCTCGGAAAGAATTGGGTATTAAAAATAGAAGGTAAGAACATACGTAACGAGAAAGTAAAATTCTTGCTCATCTGCCCGCTTTTCAGCACAATTGCATAGAAGTTGAAGTAGGTGTTTGATGTTTGTATGCTATGAAAGAATTGGGTATTAAAAAAAAAAGGTAAGAACCTGTGTAATGAGCAAGTAAAGTGCTTTGTCCTCCACCCGCTTTTCAGCAAAATTTCATAGGAATTGAAGTAGGAAATTTAGAGGTAGAATTTTTGAAAAAATATCATAATTCCACTCAAGTGGTGATGTAAGCACCACCCATTTCACTAACCATTTGACAGGAACATTTAAAGGAGGAGCCTCAAAGAAACACATGAAGAACATCTTCTATTACGGTAAGAAATGGCTCACATTGCAACTTTTGAATTCCCTATCAAAGATCTAGGAGGAATGACACAAATGCACATAATTCCCCCATCTTCTCTACCCCAAATTTTCATGGTTTGACAAATAAATATCTAGATACATTCTTATTTGAATTCAAAATACTTTGTAGAGTATATGATTATTGTACTAATGATCAAATCTTGAGAGTGTTTCCTCTTACTCTAAAAGGATCAGCGCTCCATTGGTTCATGAGCCTAGGTGGGAACTGCATCCAAACATGGGAGGACATGAACAACATATTCTTGAAGATGTACCAAGACTATCACAAATCCAATGAAGATATTTTTGATATGATACAAGGGGAAGATGAAAGCTTGGAGGACTATGTAGAGAAATTTCGATACAACCTTCAAAAATCAAAGCATAAGTATTTGGAAAAAGAGATCTTAAAAACACTCCTTCTTAAAGGAATCAAAGATGAATTTTTAGAACTCTTAAGTCTGATAGGAAAAGGTGATGTTTTTCAGTTGTCATATGATGATGTTTGTGAATTGTGCATAAGGTATTCAAGAGGAATCTCCAAGGCTGGTAAGAATTCTAGAGAATTTTCTTCTTTCTTTTCCAAATCTACTATAAGAACAGGAGACATAAGAGCTTAAATCAGTGTTTTATTTGAAAATTTTAAAGTTGATTTTATTAACTCTCTAAATTCAAAATTGGATGTTTTGTAAGTTCAAAAAATCAAGAATTCGAAGAAGTGTTTTTCCCTCATTACCGAAAGGAGCATCTCGTAGATAGTTGTTCTTCCTTATCTAGGATGGAAGCAGCATATCAAAGAGACGGAGAAGTTGCAGCAAGGTCAAAACCATGGAAATCGTGGCCTACATATATGGTACAAATCACTTCCTCTAAATTCCCTTACTTGCATAATCCATTATGGAATACTCATGTCTTAGGGTAGCCATCTCCATCTTAATATAACCCCCACAAATCTTGTCTACAAGTTTGGCATGGTTCATCTTATGATTGCATGACTAATCTCCCTCATCTTGTAGCACAAACACATCTTCCATATTCTTCACCAACTCTTCCACAACATCTTGCTTGCCTATCAAAATCATCCACTCAACCCAATCAACTACATCATCAAAATGCTCCATTCTCTACACAATTTCCTGCTCAACTCATTCCACACCCTCACCATAATAAACCAGTCCAACATGCTTACAGTGTTGAACTGCAAAATTTACCCACTATTCCCACCCATTCTATCTCACATGCACCATTGGAGAAAACTTATATTAAGATTCAGAATGTTTCAAATTCAAAAATTGTAAAAGTTATGGAAAAAAATGAGGTTTCTTTTAGTCTGCATCAACAATTTGTTTTAAAAGCTCAAGTACTTCATGATATCATGGCTATGGGAAATCAAGAAAGTAAAGGATGTATTGAAGATTGGTTTCACTCCATCATTTGTTTGTAGCATCACTCCATAATTCAAAATTTTTTTACACCATCTTTTCAAGGGAAGTTGGCTTCTCATACCCTAATATTTATTAACATGCATTTTTCAAATTAGAATAGGTTAGTGTAGAAAATAAAATAAATAAGGAAATAAAATAAACACATTTTTTTTAATGAAAAAAAAGTTGTTTTTGTTACAACACGCTATGGAAATCAACATCGGTGATAAATATTTTAATTTATTTGCGTATGTAAATGAATTATAATGGAAGTAACAGTTCTACAAACACTCATATTCATTCTTATCACCGATTTGGAAAAAAAAGCTTGAATATCATATTTTTTAGCTTGTGGGCTTGACGAAATTTCTGAAAACACAGTCGGGACAATCATGTTTTCAAAGACCAAAAGGGAATATTTTTAAAACTTGTTTCTATCCTAACTATTTCTTGATGTCTAATTTCCAACCCAATTTGAATCACTCAATTTGGATTTGAAACAAAAATGGTATAACCAAAACATTGATAGGGTGTCTAGTAGGCAACTTAGGAACAGAGTTGGGACAGTCAATTTTTGGAGGCCTAAATGAATATATTTTTAAAACATATTTTTATTCTAAATACATCTTGATATATAATTTCCAACCCAATTTTAATCACTAAATTTGGATTTAAAACAAGAAAGTTATAACCAAAACATTGACTGGGTGTCTAGTAGGCAGCTCAAGAATAGAGTTGGGACAATCAGTTTTTGGAGGCATAAATGACTATATTTTGAAACCCTGTTTCTACAATATATTCCCCTATGAATCTAGTTTACAAGGTAATTTGAACCACTCGTTTTTGATATCGTATGAGAAAGTTATGACCAAAATACTAATTGTATATCGTAAATAAGCACTATTAAAACTCTATTTTTCCAGCTGTTCACTAGAGTATTTAACCCATCAATTCTTTTTTTTTTTCAAAACCTGCTTCTATGGGAGATAAATAAAATAATATATTTTCATTTCCAATTTTAATCATTTGAATCCATCATCAAACGAAAAATATATGCTTAAAATATCCACTGTTGTTCTAAGTGGGGAAATCGAAAATGACTTTGTTATGCGGGTTGTTCTAAGTAAAATTGACCTATCATATCATGGAATTCTCCAAACCTCTTTCTAATGGTGATATAACTTTAAATTAGCTCTCATTTGGCTTTGGAATCACTCAAATTGGACAAAAAAAAAGGAGTTGTGATTAAAACACTACTGGTTAGTATGGTCGACCACTGCTCTCCCGCATGTGACAAATAAATTTTACTTTGTTATTTTTCCAAGGATTTGTTTTACATAGTAACTGCTTGCTATTTTTTTTCATAATTCTTAGATTATAGGAGCCTGATCACCTCTCTTTCTCCATGATTTAATGTTTTATTGCAGGTAGACACTCATTTTTTTTTTGCAGGTCTTAGGAGAATAAAGAAGGTCAATTTATGGATGAGCGATTCTTGAAAGAAATTTTAATGAAACAAAGGCATTTCATCCAATTCATTACCTAACGGATTCATGTCACTGCCGTCTGTTAGCCTTGCTGGCATTAGGCCCACAAATGGAACCATAATAGGCTCTTGAAGTCTCCAAATTTGCTTAGAAACGTACCAATGGATCCATTAATGCCTATGACATTTTCAATTTTGGCTCAAAGATCATCTAATGATCAAAATTGGTGCAAGAGGAAAGCCCTTGGAAGGGCAAAAATGCACTATCGGGAGGCTCAAAACACTCTAAAAACATGAAAAAAACATCACCACAGGCCTAAACTGGGCATTGCACAACCACTGTTAGATCTAGCCGATCAACGACCAAGATCTAGGCGGCAAATCGCATGTAGGCCAGGAAGAGATGATAGGCTTAAAGTGGGCGCATGACACCACCAATCAGCGATCACCAATGATCAGATCAGTGGGTTGCATCAGCAGGGAGCTATGTTATATATATGCATAAGGCCCGGGGAATGAGCGATCAGCGATTGCAATCGGATCGCATCGTTGTATCGCATCAGCGTACTACCATGGGGCGGGACCTCTGCACATACATACGGGTGACCCAAAGAGCCGGACCTGGTGGCATTATAGTTGGGAATGTAATATTTTGAGATCCACGGAGGGCCATTTTCAATGTTTTTGGTGTATTTTCATTGTATAACAAAATAGAAAGGGAAGCTGGGTTTGCGATATGCAATGAGACCTAGACCCAAAAGGGTCTGGGAAGCAAAATATATAATATTTGAGATCTGCGCAGCTATTTCGCATGTATTTTTGTGTTTTTAAAACATTTCAAAATATAAAAGGAAGACTATGGACAGGGCCGAATGCGACTTGCGACGGCAACAAGGGCGGACCCAATGGGTTTCAGAAATTATATATATATATATATAGATATATATATATATATATATATATATATATATATATATATATATTATATATATATATATATATATATATATATATATATATATATATATATATATATATATATATATTCAGGTCTGCCTAAGGCCAATTTCACATGTTTTTTAGTATTTTATGCATATTCCACAATACGAGGAAAATACATAGGGAAAGCTTCTTTGCGACTTGTGACAAAAACAAAGGCAGACCCGAGAGGATATAAACCTTATTTAAGGACTTTTTGAAGTCTAAAAAGGACAGGGAATGGTGGGATTTCGCAGTATGGTTGTGCTTTCTGTTGATAACAGAAATAGTCACAATTTGCAGTTGAAAGAGAAAACAAAGGCACATAGACCCTTTCCACCACCCAACAGAGGCCGGGAGATAGGGAAAGAGGCTAAAAAGCATCAATAGACAGTGCAACACATCCATAGAACAAATAGAATGATCATGAAGCTCTCTGGCATAGGAGAACTCCCAGACAGTGCAACAAGAAGCCAAAATATCTTAAAATTGTTATTCCTTTGTCAGAAGGAGTAAAAATTGCCAAGCCATGCTTGCCTAGAGGGCATCAAAGCAGTTAAACAATGCATATCAGGGAGATTAAGACTCCGAGCCTTCTAGAGAGCTCAGGAGCATTGTAAATAGGCTATAAATAGTTGTTATTAAGATGTAACAAGGGTTCAACTTCTGGAGACTGTTGCTACTTTGTTTCTTCATGCTCTTCATCTTTATTCTAGCAATGCAAGCTTCTTTTGCCATCATATGTTCAACATCCATTCTCTTTACTATTCTATGCTTGCACTTGAACAGTTTTTTCATGTTTCCTTTGTGTCTGAGGCCAGATAACTGTTATCTTATCGATGCTTTGATAACTTAGATTTGCAAAACTTTTTGTTGTTACCTGTAGCTAACCATTCATATGTGGTCATATATGCATCTGCCAGTACAGTCAGTATTCTCTTTTACTACCTGTAGCTAGTCATTCATTTATGTTTATGTATATAATCTGCTGATACAGTCAGTGTTCTCCATCTATCCATTAAATCTACAAATTATTGAGCATTAGTGGTTTAAAGTCTTGTGTTGTTGAGGGTGTTCATGCATGCCTTGAGTGGGAATAGAGTTGAAATGGTCATCTGACTTGAACCAAACCATCATCCATTCCAATAGTTCTAAGAACAATATTGAAGATTATATGTTACCAGGCATCTCCAAGCTGCAACCTAGGAGAGTTTCTTGGAGTGCTAACACCACCAAAACATTTTTCCAAGATATCATTTTTTTTCCCATTGACAAATTGATATTCCCATAGAAAATAACATCATAGCTGTTGTAACCTAATTTATTTATTTATATACTATTTCTAAATAAAGTGTTGCTTCTTTTCTGATTTCTCTTATGTTTTTGTGTTTCAGGTGTTGCTTCTTTTCTGATTTCTCTTATGTTTTTGTGTTTCAGGTGTTGCTTCCTTCAAATTGAAGTTTTCGCTCCATTGGCAATTAAACAGTGAGGACCCCACCATGCAAGTTTTAGTTGCAGAAGGCAACTCTTTGGCAGCCCCAATTCTGTAAAAAGTTATTCTTGAGACTTATGATTTTTTTTTTCTCAATTCCTTTTCTTTATTTTGTATGATTTCCCTTCTATTGTTTAGAGAAGTAGGGGTGATTGCTTGTCTGTGTTGTTTTTCTCTCCCTATTTTCTTTTTCCCTATAGGGAACAACACTTTTTCATGCACATTTTTTGTTGTTACCTATAGGGAACAACACTTTCTCGTGTGCATTTTTCTTTGTTCCCTACAAGGAACAACACTTTTTCGTGTGCATTTTTTGTTGTTCCCTACAAGGAACAACACTTTTTCGTGTGCATTTTTTGTTGTTCTCTACAGAGAACAGTTGTTGTTCCCTATAGGGAACAACACTTTTTCGTGTGCATTTTTTTTTGTTCCCTACAGGGAACAACACTTTTCATGTGCATAATAGTTGTTGTTCCCTACAAGGAACAACAATTTTCGTGTGCATTTTTTTGTTGTTCCCTACAGGGAACAATACTTCTTCGTGTGCATTTTTTTTTGTTGTTCCCTACAGGGAACAACACTTTTCGTGTGCATTTTTCTGTTGTTTCCTGTAGGGAACAACACTTTTTCATGTGCATTTTTTGTTGTTCCGTATAGGGAACAACAGGGGGAAAACACTTTTCACGTGCATTTTCTTTGTTGTTCCCCATAGGGAACATCACATTTTCGCGTGAATTTTTTTGTTGTTTCTTATAGGGAACAACACTTTTTCGTGTACATTTTTTTGTTGTTTCTTATAGGGAACAACACTTTTTGTGTGCATTTTCTTTGCTATTCCCTGTAGGGAAAAATTGTTGTTCCCTACAGAGAACAACACTTTTTCATGTGCATTTTTTGTTGTTCCCTATAGGGAACAACACTTTTTAGCGTGCATTTTCTTTGTTGTTCCCTATAGGGAACAACACTTTTGCATGTATTTTCGTTTGTTGTTCCCTATAAGGAACAACATTTTGGGAGTATTTTCGAGAACAACCCTTCATTTCTCTTGTGGGATTATTCCTAGTTCATCTCAACCACATTTTACTAATTCCCTTTCATGGCATGAAGTACACTACTTTTATGAGGACAAGAATTGTGGATTCTATTGAAGCAAGTTAATATCATTCACGTTATGATCTTTAACAGGACAAATTGATGATAGATTCTTTTCAAAAGGGACACAATTATTTATATACTACTTTACTGCATTGTTTTCTATTGTACATGATACTGATTAATGATCTTAATACTATGCTAGTTCCACCCTTCTTGGTTATAATCTTCTCTGTCTATAATAAATGAGATTATGGGTATATTTTTTTCTATTAACATGTTCAACTTCTTCCACCATCCCTACTCTTAAGGAGTATTGAGCCTCCCTCTATTTATCATAAAAATGTGTAATAATAACAAAGTTTTTCCTACAGATAGAGGATAGGGGTCTTATTAAGAGCCAGCATACCATGTTCATAAGGATGTAGTGAAGTGACATTCCCACTATGGCCACCACACCAGGGTTATGGTCCACTAGATAACCAAAATATCCTTTGAACGAGATGCCTCATCACGAGCCGGCCTGATCACTTTTGCTACATCCCAGTGAATGGCAATGTGGTTATCTGGTTACCATGCTAGCACACTGATCTCTTCTGTAGAACAGCACTAGAACTCTCCATTTATAAATTGAGGATCTTGGCTCATACGGGTTAAAAAGAAACCCTTATGAGGCTATGGACGCCTACTGGTAGCAGAGGCTCTGCTTATGGTATTGAAGTTATATCTTATCATCAATTATTACTATAATACACTTTTCTTATTCTCTCTTTTTATCGAAGAAGTTATTTCCTTAATTTTTCCCTGTTTTGAACCTTTACGCATGAGAAATTGTTTTCCAATCAATCGCATCATTTTTAGCTAGAATACTGTCAGCAAAGCATCTTTTTGGCATATTGTTGTCCTTTTTCTTTTTCGCATAATTTATCATCAATCCAAAGCGTCCTATCTCTTATTCATAACTATGTTTACACACTCTGCTCTCATTATAACCATACCTCTCGCCATCCTATCATTGATATCTATACTCTACTTCATTCATTGTCATATTGTTCATTCCCTTGCCTTGCCATCAGCACAACACCTTTCATATGCTTTATGGTCATGGAATCCCTTTTTAAATTGGAGAAGGGAATGTACGCATTATGGGATAATATGCGATATAATTACTGAACTCTGCCATAACTTGATGATTTGACAAAATATTAGTATTGCATTTATACAAAAGTTTTTCTGATTGAAATTCTTGCATGCATCTTCTCTGTTGCTATTCAAAACTAACATAGTGGATTCAAGAAAATTGCATTCTGAATAGTGAATTGTTTATAGGAGAACAACAAGTATGGGAAGAATTCTATTCACAGCACAACCACACTATTGCAACTAATAGAAGAGGCTCGAGAAACTCGCGAATGCAAACAATTGTTCAAACATGATGTGCTTCCCCGGATTCCACCTTTTGCATCACTTTCAGTATCCGCTCAGCCTACATCAGCTTCAACAAATTCTAGTCCATACATGTCATTCCACATTTTTTTCGGCGGTAAAACTTGAGGTAAAATAGCATATTTTTCTGATTTATTACAAATTTAAGAGAATTTCATGACAATCCATTGAGCATTATTTATCATCATTCATTCCACATCTTTACCACTTCCCATTTTTGAAAGACATAGATTCTTTCAATTTGAGGGAGTCTTCATTTCATTTATTATGCCATTAATATTTTTTATCATCTATTGATCTTCTTATTCATTCTCAACACCTCCCTTATTCCATGTTGTTTTACACTAAGAATAGACTTCAACACATGGCTACAACCACCTCAATTTGTTTTTTAACATTGCATGAGGACATGCTAATTCTCGAGTTTGGGGGAGGAATTGCTACACATGATGGATGTTTTCTACTTTATTTCTCATTTAAGGCATACAATTTCATTTTTATACAGTGCAGAAATTGATTTATGTATATCTTTAAAAATATGAACTGAATTCTTGTGATTTTTAGATAACAAAGAGGTATCATTAAAATACATAAACCCCGAAAATTTCAAGTTAAATTAGTTTTTCAAATTTCAGAAATCATGAACTGTCACCTACAACCATTTTGCTCATATCTCATGATCCCTACATCAAAACGATCTGATTTTGGATCATAGAAGCATTAATATAGTAGATATCTATTTGCAAAATTTTAGCAAAATCTGGTTTGTAGTTTTTGAGAAAATGGTTAATGGAGTTTGTTGTTACCTATATCATATTTAACTGCAACTTCATATACATATAATTGAACATCAATGTAAAAATTGTTACACCTTCATCAAGATTGCTAAAATTGAATATTCATTATTTGAGGAAGACTTCATTTGTTCGATCCATTTCATGAGTTGGGATGAACAATTTTTGTATTATTGCTTGGTTAATAAAGAGGCTTTGGTTTGCATGAGGACATGCAATATATTCAGTTTGGGGGTATGTTGGGCTGCTAGTTTGTCATTATTATTATCACTCCTTAACACCTATTTCATCCATTTCTACCATTCTTTATCACGTCATTTATCATGGTTTATCATATAATTCCATTTTAAAATTATTTATGCTCTTATGGATAAATATTATTTCTTCTCCTTTATTTTTAATAAATTGATGATTATTATGCATGATTTTACCAATGATGGTTTATTAATAAATTTTTTGTAACATCACTTACCATTTTAGCCTCCAAGATATTTTCCAGATTGCATATTTGATCTCCAGCTCATCATTAAACTTAGAAATTTGATGGAATAATAAGTGATAGATTTGCATTGCACCTTTCGAGAAAATGGTGAAGAATCTGGAAAATCCGAAACATGGGTTTTGTCTAGAACGGACCAAAGTAGTTTTAGAATGAGCATTTTTCCCAAATTTGGTCCATATTAAGATAAACAAAAGGTTCTATCAAGACAATTTTCTCAGGTTCGTTGTTGCGGCCGGTTTCCAAATTATCTCAGTTGTAGTGCCAAATTCAACCTGTTCCTATTGAATGATTGATGGAAAGATATTTCATATATGATCTTGCTAATCAATTTGTTGTGAACAATCCAATTTTGCAATGGGAATCATACTGTAATCATCTCTGTTGTAACTTCTCTCTGCTCTCTGTGTATTTAAATGAGAACAGAGTTCAAGAGATGGATTATTAGAGATTAGAGATTAGATTAGAGATAGATAGGATAGGATAGGAGGAGAAATAATGGAGGGATTTAACTTTTCGTTGGGGATCTCAATTGTAATATATAGAATGTTATTATGAAGGACACATCGTGTTATAATGAGGATTGAATTCAATGGTTAATACATAATCTACGTTGTTGTTCATTCATATTCTTTGAAGTAGCTCAACAGTATTCATTGGTGGCTAGGGCCCAACCCCTAGTGGATCAAACTACGATTATTTATGTTATATCTTTCTAATTCACGTGAGTTTAATTGGTTTGATGTTTTTCCATTCTCTTCTAGTTTATCTTGTTTTCTATTTTCCGATTTCATGTATTGCAGTTAGCTTACCTTTTTTTAATTCTGACCTTATGTGCTTTGCAGCTTTGTCATTTGATTAAATTATTTAGTTGTTAAGACAGTGAATCCTATTGATTTAACCATCTGTAAGAGTTTGGCTATCGCTATTGAACTCTTAGTTGACATCATTTCTATTTTGATTTCTTAGTTGAGATTGAGTGTGATTTAGATTGAATCAACTAAGAAGAGATTGGTTATTGCTACTATGCTCTTAGTTGTGCTATTTTCAATTGAATTGTTTTCTTTAGATTTGATTATGATTTTGCTTGAGATTAAGTCATGATGCTTAGATGTATTATTTCCTTTAAAAGTTACAGCTTGAGATTTATGATTGCATCTAGTTATTCTTGTATCAAGTTTTATAGTTCAACTTAAAAAGCATTACTCTCTGGATTTATAGCTCGCAAATATTGTGTACACTCTTGAAACAAAAAGACTTACCCAGGTTGATAATTAATGTGAGGCAATTAGGAGTTTTAAAAGACATCTATTATCACCCAAGACCCACCGCCCTCTCCACCTCACCATGTTACGAAACCATTGGTGGAAAAGGGGCATGGGCCACCCAAAACAATGGACTCGCCACATTAAAACAAAAAACAAAAATATACGTATGTTAATTCAGGAGGGGAAGGATTTGATCCCCCAACCCCTCCTCAACTAGGTTTCGTGTTTAGCCAATGTGCCAACAACCTTTCTTGTTTTATCCGCCCACCAAACATTATATGAACATGTTTCCATAGTGCACTGAGCAGGAGAGTGTGCATGTATTTTGAGACACATGATTTGCAGGAGGCAGAACAATGAGCACGCTTGTGACAGGGGGCAGAACCTTGCATGAGCACATTTTCCAGGGGATCATTTTTGGTCCAGTGTCAGAATTAGGCAAGTTTTATATCGATTTTTCACCTCTCAACGACAAGAACTCAATGGTGATGCCAGTTTCTGGAACATAGCTCTCCATTTTTCGGCAATTTTCCAGAGTGGAGGTATAAGACTCCTTTTTGTAAATGTTGATTCTACTTCTTCTTTCTCATGCCACTTAATGAATGAAGGCCTCCCCATTGATTGAGCAGGGGCTGGAGATTTAGTCCAAATTGGATGAACTCCGTTATCAAATATCTTATCTTATTTCATGCTTTTATGTGTTTCTCCTCTTCTCTCATGTGCACATTAAATTTCTATGGTTAAGCTACAATTTATCTGTGTAATTATTTAATACATCTAGAGAGGTATCAGAGAGGGTCTCTGTAGATGTGAATTGCATGTTTGTATTCTAAAAAGAAATAGGCTCTAAAGAGGCAAAGGAAAACTAAAGTCTTTTGATCTTGAAGTGGGGCATGCACATCGAAGGAGAAACATGGCAGATGAAGAGGCTTGTTATGAAGAGGAGCGAAACTACCGCAAAACCTTATATGCAATGGTAGAAAAGGTCGATCAGTTGCTTTCAAGGCTGGAGAAATTAAAAGAAAGAAATCCAGAAGAACAAGGTTCAGTGCATGGAAATGGTGGTGAAGAACCCCCTCCTTCTCCTTCCATGAGTGAAAGCTATTCTTCCTCTCATCACCATCATCATAGAAATTCAAGGGATGCATCTAAGAAAATTTTCTTTGAATTAGATTTCAAATTTGATCTTCCCATGTATAACGGTGAAAGTAATGTAGAAAGCATTAGTAATTGGATTAGGCAGATTGAAATATACTCTAGGATTCAACAGATTGAAGAGGACAAGGCAAAGATTCAGCTGGCCTCTCTTTGGCTGAGTGGCACTGCTCTCGTCTGGTGGGAGAGAAAATTGCGAAGCAGTAACAGTGTGGGTAATCTTCTTTCCTCATGTCATAGTTTTATTTCTGCATTAAAGGAACAATTTGATCCCTTGGGTTATAAGCAAAAATCATTAATGAATTGGTAATACTTAAGGCAAGGTAGAGGTCAGGATGTTCAAAGCTTTACCGAGGAGTTTAAAAAACAAGCACTTAATTTGGGCATTGCACTTGACTCACCTGAAGTAGTAACTAAGTATATTGGATCATTGCATAGTTACATTAGACATTCATTATTATTGTTTGAACCAACTACTATTGACTCGGCCAGTGTAAAGGCCATTCATCTTGAGTACATGGGAAAAAATGATATAGATGATCATTCCAAGAAACCACCTTTAAAACCTGCAAATGGAAAATCCAAAGTGAAAGGAAAGGGAAAGGAGGAGAGGATGGAATCAACCAAGAACGATGAAGGAGAAACACCTTATTTCACTCACTGCAAAAAGGAAGGTCATGACGATGATCATTGTTGGAAATTGTACCTAGAAAAGAGACCAAAGAAGTATGGAGGAAAAGGCAAGCAAAAGACAGTGGAAACTGTGCAGCAACACCTTGGATCTAACTTTGGAGATGAAGCATTGATCATGGTAGCAAGAACAAAAGGTACTCTTACACCTCATGTTAATTCTGAATCACATGAAGGAACTAGTTCAATAGATGAGTCTCTTCCTAATGAACGAAAGAGAATTGAGTTATTTCATATTAGAGTTGTCATAAATCATACGAAAGTGGAAACTCTATTTGATACCAGATCCCAAGAAATTTTAATTTCAGAGTCCTTGGTAAAGAAGCTAGGCTTAGAAACCAAACCACATCAAAAACATTACCCGCTTGGATGGATACATGATAAAGCAAAATTGAATGTAACTAAGCAGTGCAAGGTTAAATTTGTGATCGCTTCTAAGTTAGCGGATGAAGTAGAACTTGATGTGATACCATTGGATATCTGTGGCATGGTGTTAGGGAGTCCATTTCTATATGATAGAAAATCAATCTTCTTCCGTCATGAAAACAAATACAAAATCACAAAATATGGGGTAGAATATATTGTAAGGTCTCATCAAACTAAAATCAATGTCAGCCTTGTAAGTGTAGGACAAATGAAGAGGTTGGTGAATTCTCGTAAGGGTTGCATGCTTATAGTTGTAAGGGGTAAAGATGTAGAATTATCTGATGCTTTCCATGGATGTGATCATGTGCATAAAAAGGAATTATGTGAATTAATTTCTAACTATGATAAGATGTTTCAAGAACCAAGGGGATTACCTCCGAAGATGGAAATCCAACATGAGATCCATTTGCAGCAAGATGCTCCTTTACCAAATATTGGCATGTACAGGATGTCGACTATAGAGATGGAAGAGATCAAAAAGAAGGTGTAGGAACTATTGAACCAAGGGCTCATCAAACCGAGCACTTCTTCATGTGGCTCACCAATTGTCTTAGTGTAAAAGAAATATGGCACATGGAGGATGTGCATGGATTACCAAGCACTAAACAAATTCACGTGAAAAATTGTTACCGTCTCCCACGCATTGATGATTTACTAGATAAATTAAAGAATGCTATCTATTTCACCAAATTGGATTCACATAGTGGTTATCACCAAGTTCAAATTGCAGAGCAAGATGTGTGGAAAACCGCTTTCAAGAACAATCAGGGTTTGTTCGAATGGATGGTGATGCCAATTGGACTTTACAACACTCTAGCCACTTTCATGAGGATCATGAATGATCTCTTTAGGCATTTCATTGATGAATTTGTTCTTGTATATCCAGATGATATTCTTGTCTTTAGTAAAACTTTGAATTAATATGTATGCCATGTAAAGAAAGTGCTTGATGTATTAAAAAAATAAAAACTCTATGTAAAATTATCATAGTGTAAGTTTGGGAAAACCTCTCTGGTTTACCTAGGTCATATTGTTGGTCATGGTCAGTTAAAAATTGATCCTTCTAAAGTTGAAGCAATTGTAAATTGGCCTAAGCCTACTAGTGTAACCAAGGTTCGCATCCTTTTCAGTGCAGTATAGTATGGAGGAGATTTATTGCCAATTTCTCTACTATTGCAACACCTCTACACACACTGACAAGTGTAAAGAAAGTCTTTCAATGGGGAGGAAAGCAGCAGAAGTCCTTCAAAACATTGAAATAAAATATCAGCACCACACCGGTCTTGGCCTTACCAGATCTCCAGCAGCCATTTGAGATCGAGACATATGCCAGCAGATATGCCATGGGAGATGTACTCATGCAACAAAAGAAGCCGATATGTTACCATTCAGAGAAATTCTCTTAGGTTGTGATAAACTATTCCACTTATGACAAAAAGTTATATGCCTTGGTCCAAAGTGTGAAAAAGTCAAAACATTACCTGATCAGCAAGGAGACCATCATCCATATAGATCATCAGCCCTTGCAGTATCTTCGATCACAAACCAAGTTGCAGCAAGCTCATCATTTCAGGTGGATGGGTTTTCTTCAACAGTTTCATTTGGTAATAAAGTATAAGAAGGGCATTAGCAATAAAGTGGCTGATATGCTATCTTGCCCTCCTATTTTTGCTTCTTTTATTTTTCATAATGCTTCATTATATTTTGAAATTTATGTTGAATAATATTCTAACGATGATGACTTTAAGGAGATTTATGCAAAACTAACCCATGGTTCATAGGTGGACAACAATCACTTGCAGGGAAGGTTGTTGTATCACCTTGGAAAATTGTGCATACCCACAGGGGAAAGGGTACATGTAATCAGGGAGGCCCACACCTCCCTTGTGTCTCATCATTTTGGTGTTGAAAAAACTTTGTGTCATGTACAAAGATTTTTCTTTTGGCCTCATATGAAGAACATTGTGACTCGATATGTAAAGGAATGTGTGATGTGCTCTATTTCAAAACCCTCTAAAAACTCAGGCTCTACACACCACTCCCTATTCCGAGTCGTCCATGGGAAAGTGTGTCAATGGATTTTCTAGGAGGTTCGTCTTTGCCTAGAAAAGGTCACGATTATTTGTATGTCGTCATTGACCATTTTAGTAAGATGTGTATTTTAATTCCTTGTAAAAAGTAGATCACTGCTGAGCAAACTACTTATATTTTCTTTCAACATGTTTGGGTCCATTTTGGGTTTCCCACATCGATTGTGTCAAATCGGGACTCGCTTTCTCAAAGAGTTTTGGACCAGCTTGTGGAAGATGATGGACACCAAGTTGAAAAGAAGCACGTCATTTCATCCAAAAACCAACAGATAGATAGAGGTTGTCAACCACACCATGGTAGAATTGTTGCGAGGCTATTGTGGAAAACATCCTAAGTTGTGGGATGAGCATCTTCCATTTGTGCAACATTCCTACAATCGAGTAGTGCACTCATCTACATATCGTTCACCATTTGAGACATGTTTTGGTTACCTGCCCAAAGATCCTTTTGATATGGTCTTTGGAAGGGAAGATGACTCTAGTGGACATGATGATAGGGACAAAGTGCAGTGGTTCATTTAGTAGATCCAGTTGATTCACCAAGCAGTATAGGAGCAGTTGGAGAAAATTCAATCCAGGTACAAGGCTCGACATGACAAATGCCGAGTCGACCATCAATTTCAAGTGAGCAACAAAGTGTGGTTCCATATCAGCAAGGATAGAATGAAGAGAGAATGGAAGAAGTTGTAACCAATCCAATATGGTCCATTTACCATCTTGGAGAAGATTGGAGACAATGCCTTTCATCTCAATTTGTTGACATGTATGCAATTGTACTCCATAGTGAATGTTGAAAACTTAAAGCTTTATGAGTCACCATTGGTTATGGACACCGAAGAGGTGGGATCAATTACTACAATTGATTATTTTTCACCAAAGTACCTCGATGAGCTGCCGAAAGATATCATCCTTGATAGAAGCACCAGGACTTCACTATGGGGAGATGTGGACTACCTTCGAGTTGGTTTCAAAGGGGTGCGGCCTAGCAAGGCAAAATGGGTGGAAAAAGAGAGAGTGAGGGAATATTTTGTTCACTTCCCAATTGATTGATAAAGCTTTTGGTGATCCAAAAGCTCCTCAATGGGGAGGATTGATCCAAGTGGATCTCCAGACACCAGGGACATGAAAAAGGCTCAAAATTCAAAGTGGTAGAAAGTCGATTAACTTGAAATCCAATCGAAGTACTCATCGCCCTGATTCCAATAGCGTGAATGGCACTCCAATCCAAGTCCATATGAAGAAGATATAAGCATTCAAAGTTGTGGGTTGACTTACCTATGTGGCAGGCTTAAGGAGGGCACAATTTGGCAAGAATCTAGCACCGGAATCCGACTAGTTTTCACAGTGAAATTGTGGGTCTGTCAATTTGTCCAATATTGCCTAAGGTTCTAGAAAATTTGGTGGTTATTTATTGTTAATAAAAAATATATAAAATTATGGGGTAGGAGGACATGACCCTGCCACCTTGGAACCACCAAAACAATACTATAATTAAAAAAATGGGGTGGGCTGCCATGACCCTGCCACTTCCAAAACCATGATAACTAATGCATTTATATAATACGGTGGGTGGCCATGACCCTGCCACCCTCTCCACCTCACCTTGTTACAGAACGATGATAGAAAAGGGGCGCGGGCCACCCAAAATAGTTGACCCACCACATTAAAACATAAAAATATATATATATATATATATGTATGTTAATTCGGGAGGGGTGGGATTTGATCCCCCAACCCCTCCTCAACCAACTTCTGTGTTTAGCCAATGCACCAACAACCTTTCTCATTTTATCCACCCACCAAAAATTATATGAACCTATTTGCATAGTGTGCGAGGGAGGAGAGCACGTATGTATTTCGAGACACATGATTTGTAGGAGGCGGAATCATGAGTAGGCCCGTGAGAGGGGGTGGAACCTTCCCCGAGCACATTTTACAGGGAGTCATTTTTGGTCTAGTGTCAGAATTGGGCAAGTTTTATATCGATTTTGCACCTCTCAGCAATAGGAACTCAATGGTGATGCCAATTTCTGCAACAAAATTCTCCATTTTTGTCCATTTTCTAGAGTGGAGGTATACGACTCCTTTTTGTAAATGTTGATTGTACTTCTTCTTTCTCATGCCACTTAATGAATGAAGGCCTCCCCATTGATTGAGCAGGGCTCGGAGACGTAGTCCAAATTGGACGAACTCCATTATCAAGTCTCTTGTCTTCTTTCATGCTTTTATGTGTTTCTCATCTTCTCTCATGTGCACATTAAATTTCTATGGTTAAGTTGCAATTTATTCATGTAATTCTTTAATACATCTAGAATCAAAAGATATTAGATTAGTGTGGTAGATAGACAGTGTGGCTTCCCGCTATATGGCAAGTGCACAAGAGTTTTTTTTAGAGCTTGCAGCGAGGGCACTTGATATTGATATTGTACTAGGAGATAAATGCACTATGAGAGTTGTTGGTGTGGGGATTGTGACCTATGAGAGGAAGTGTTTGCCTCCTTTGAAGGTCATGGATATTTTGTATGTTCTAAGGATGAAGAATTTGATTTCAGTGTCTTTTATGGAGGGGAAGGGGTTTGATGTCACTTTCTCAGGAGGACAAGTATTGATGCATCCTAGGAAATATTCCATCACTTCCACCAAAGTGATTGGAGCCCACTCTAGAAAACTATATAGGTTTAGTTTTCAGTTAGCAGGAGCATTGGTGAGTAGCACATTTGGTAGCATTCACACTAGCACCACCAGCAGTGGAGACTTGTGCGAGTTATGGCACTGGATGATGGCGCATATGAATAATGGAGCTTTGAGAGTACTTAGGGAGATCACTACTAGAGTTATTGATTTCATTTTCGAGCATTATGAGGTCTATAAAAGGTGTTCTTTTGGAAAGTACACCAAGTTACCATTCCCAGCAAGCAACAACAAATCTACAATTATAATAGACTTGATTCATACTAATGTTACTGGTCGTATGTCTCATGTGTCTTTGGGTGGTTATGAGTGTTATGTTATATTCATTGATGGCTACTCTAGGAGGACTTAGATATATTTCGCGAAGACCAAGGTTGAGGACTTCAGTCACTTTCAAGAGTTCAAAGCTCTTGTGGAAAAGAAAATAGGTAGGAATATTTCGATATTGAGGTTAGACAATGGTGGTGAGTACACCGATGGTGGGTTTTCTAACTTCTGTTCATAGGAGGGGATTAGGAAAGAGTTCACAATTCCTTACAGCCCCCAACAAAATGGGTGTCTAAAAGGAAGAATAGAGCTATTGTTGGGGCTTCTAGAGTGATGATTCATGATCAGGGGTTGCCTTTGTTTTTGTGGGCTCATGCCTGCAATACTACTATTTATTTTCAAAACAAGAGTCCTCACAAAGTATTGAGGAATATGACTCTATTGTAGTGGCTGCAACACCCTACAAATTTTTCGCCCGCATCCAATTTTGGAGCCTCCTTTGAGAGTTTTACTCAATGCCTGCACGAACTCAGGTTCACCCCTTGAGCTCATGTGAGTCTTCACCCCCAACTTCCTTGATCGCTTGACAAATAACTTTTGCATGTTGATGTCAATGTCATGCTTGCGACCATGTTCTGGTCACACACAAGGTCTTTGCTTCATGTGCACATGTTGTGTTCACTATGTAAACATCTTTCGTGCTCACACATGGAGTCATATACATTATCATGGAAGTTTCGTCATGGTCATCCAGTGATCAATCACAAGTGTTGCATCTGTCGCTCCCACCGTCAGTCAGTCATGTTGAGCATGTATGTCTGGATGGTTTGAGTCATCTCATCATCAAGTCATGTCAGTGTGTGCTTGCAAGTATGCGTATGCACCAATTCACTCACACACACACCTAGTCGTTTTATTGAATTTCTGATGACCAGATTCCCCTTTGGCAGCTGGACCTTCACCCCGCCATCGACTCAGTCGAATGTCACCAAGAACAACACAGAAGCATCAAGCCAACCATTTTAAGCTATGTTGCCCATAAGCCAATCAATCAATCTTCATACTAGTCAACCAGAGAATTTGACCCAACAGCCACCTTGGGACTGATTCCCCTCAAAAATTTCATAGAGGTTGTAGACCTTTCCCGCTCCACTG
Source organism: Pinus taeda (assembly GCA_000404065.3). Classification (NCBI taxonomy): domain Eukaryota; kingdom Viridiplantae; phylum Streptophyta; class Pinopsida; order Pinales; family Pinaceae; genus Pinus; species Pinus taeda. The sequence goes on along the minus strand of APFE031610640.1, from coordinate 47,684 downwards.
ACTAAGTAAATTACACAGACATGCTAGATAGACACCCAGTGCCCATCCCTGTCTCACTCAGAAAATTGCGCAGTTTTTCCAGCTAGCCCACCAGTTAGCAGACTCACTCCTCACCCAGAAAAACTGCACAGATTTCATGAGCAATCCCTCTGCTACCCAGCAGTCCTCTCAGCTCAGAAACTGTGCAGAGGTGATTAGCAGGCCAGCCTTCTAGAATCAACACAGTTTTTCCCACTAGTAGCTCCCAACAGCTGACTACTAGTTCCCTCCACGAATTGCACAGTTTTTACTGCCAAGATCCAACAACTGGCTGCAAGTTCCCTCCCATAATTGCACAGTTTTTGTTACCAAGGTCCCAGCAGATGACTGCGAGTTCGCTCCAGGAATTGCATAGTTTTTGTTGCCAAGGTCCTAGCAGCCAGATGCCAATTCCCTCCAGCAATTATGTAGTTTTGGCTTCCAGGCTCCCGCTACTCACTCCTTCCAAAAATTACACAGATTTTGTCTGGCTAGCCTTCCCGTATCCTGGAATGCTCCTCCCAAAAATTGTAGAGTTTTTTCCTCCAGCTGACCCAGACCCCATGGATAGTCACTACTAATCCAGATTTCCTGTCTCCATCTCCTAATGACTTATGTGTAGTTTTCACCAACAGTGCCCGGAGCATCCATCCCAGCTCGAAGCTCACAACCTTGTCCTCTCTCCTAGTCACCTGCATTTGCAATGATCATGCATCATGGTAGACTAGGAGGTTTATGGATTTGATGTCATCTCATCACGAGTGACTACAGATATAGGTACACAAACAAACATAGCAACGAAAGATAGGATGAACAAAGGGAATACATGAAGGAGGACATGTTTGCCAACAGATGAATAAATGATGCATGCAAAGAGATGTGCTCACAGACAAACTATCATGCAAATATGTGTTCGTGGACAGATAGATGGACGAACATGCGAGGATGTGTTCACACATGGATAGACGGACAAACATTCGCTTTTCGTGAAAAAATGAACCTGTCAAGCATGAAAAAATACAAGAAAGCAACATTAAGTGAACCCAATGAACATTGAAGACTACGTGCACTTTTCCATGCGGAGGTGAATTTGTAACACACCATGAGGACATCCATCACCCAAGGACATTGTAGCTTGACATGCACACCGGTGGCAATATGAATGTACAAACATTGTCATGTCAATTATTGTCATGATTCATGTCATCCACATCTCTGCTCCTAATGCTTTTGTGATTTTCGTAATCATTTAAGCGATAACCAAAATCATTAACCCCTGATCAGGAGCTTAGGACGATGTGTCGTAAAATGGTCAAAAATGAAAGTGCTCAGAACTGGTTTGAACTTGAATGACTGGATAGATCTCGCCTTCCTAATTCTGGTGCTGTGAACGGTTTGAAAAGCGGTCTCTGTATGAGGAAGTTATGCCAAAAAAAAGAATTTCCCAATAACATTGAAATTTTGAATTTAAAAAAAAATAAATTAAAATAGAATATTCATTGGAATATTCTATTCTAGGCAACTAATGGCAAGCTGCCATGTGGCTGACCCAGAGGTAGCAACGTGGCCTGCGTGACGTCAGCATAGTTTTGGCATACGTTAAAATTTCTGTCAATGATGAGGTTCGATCCCGCAACCTATGGGATAACACTTGAACGCCTTACCATTGGGCTAACCAGCGGATCTTAGGTGTTGAAGGAGCATAACTATTAATGAGTTTTGAATTGTGTATGGCTGAGTCCCGAAGGGGGGGCTGCATACAGGTGAGCTCCCACCTAGAACCATGGGTTTCGTTCAAACCGCCGGTGCAATATTCCAACCGCCACCATTTAATGTTGAACGAGTTCACATGTGTGTTAAATGGTGAGTCAACACACAGTTTCATTAACCATACAACTAAGGGCTTGGCGCAAACTCCTAGGTGCCTAACCACCACCACATAAATCCAGTCACATGCAGTTTGTAACTAATGGTTACTGGTTGAGATGGCAGAGTTTTTGGCGGAGCGCTCCAAAAATGGTGGAATTGCCTATTTTTCAGGGTTATCTGGCAGTTAGCCAGTTTTATCTGGAGTTTTTCTAGGGGTAGACTGGAGAAACTTTAATGAGCCATACCTTTGGCTAGGAAAGTCCGTTTTGGATGATTTTTTTTTTTTTGGGTCTCTTCAACCTTTTGAAGCCATTGGCATAGGTTTCATAGCCATCTGAGGATGTTTGTAGGTGTTTCTGCTTCGTGGAATTTCTAGGAGCCACTAGAGCCATATCAGTTTGGGATGTGTGCAACCATTGAATGTGGAGTGAAGGTCATTCATGAAGGATTTCAGTGTTCTAAATCCATTTCTATAGCTATTTTTTCTTGTTGAGTCATTCTTCTTGTTGTACAGGAAAATCTCCTTTGCGGACAGAGGCGATCCCACTAGCCTAAATGGGGTCTAGCAACAATCAAACAATGCTAACACGCAGGTTCTTAATTGCAAAGTAAAGGCTAATGATGAGAGCCTACCTCGAATCCAACGCTAGTATTCATACAAGATTCGTCGCTTCTGTTCTTTCGCTTCAGCTGGTAACAATCCTCACGATCCTCGTGAATAGACACCTGCACATGTAAAGAAGAAGACAAATACAAGCATAAAATCCAATAAATGCAACTATGCATCAGTTAGAAAGGATACAACTCAAACATCATAATAAAGACACATGAGTGGAACCATAATGATAGTCATCTATTATTATTGATAAAAAAAAGAGAATACAACCAAGTTCTAACGTCAAATCCTCCTTTGGCTGGGTGATCAGAAACACATGCCTTGCGAGGCTTGTAGGGGATAGGGAAAAAGCCTCTCTCTCCTTGATTACTTGGACATGGATCTCCTCCTTAAAGATTTAGCCTCATAGGGATGAACAAGGCCTCTTGCAACATGAGCTTAGCAATTCTCAGACTTTGGGGCTTAGATTTGGGAGCTTGAAGAGTAGAATTACTAACTAGCTTGTCAAAGGTGAAAGAAAAAGCTTGTATAGAGGTAGGAGGAGTAGATAAGACAATCCACCAAATTCAAGGGATTTTCCTTATCATTAGGAAGCTTCCATGAGAGGTGGAGAACTACTTCCCTCCTTGGGAGATTCGAAGCCCAACTGAACTAACTCAAACTGGAATTAGTTCATGGATAGGTTAGAAGGAACCTTGGGAAGTTTGTTTGTTAAAACCTTTACCCAACTGGGTTGGCACTAGTGTGACTCTGAGACAGAGCGCCAGCTGGCACGCCCTCTTTGGAGGATTTCCCCTATTGGCGCGAGTGATACATTATGGGACAGTGCCAATGGACAAAGGGATATATTTTTGGGCATTTTGCAGAAGGTGTCTTCAGGGCATATGGAGTACATACTCTAGGGGATACAATGCAGGTGTTTTCAAGTTATGTCACTTCTCACAGGTCCCGGAATAGTTCCTCCAATGTACGGAAGAAGGGGTAATAGGGATGGTGAAAAAATATTGTGTAACAGATGCCCCCTAAAGCATAAAGCCCGAGAGAGAGAGAGGGGTGAAGTGATTTACAAGAACATGGTCAACTGAAAACATGGCTGCCGAAGAACCTGCACGAAGTACAACTGATATCTCAAATACATGATGTACATGGTATGGGCGCAGCCATCCATACATAAAAAATCTGGATCCTAGGTATGGACACAACCATCCGATGAGGATCGATAAATAGACTCAGGCATGGTCGCAGCCATCCAGTGAATGAGTCATGTAGTGATGATAATAATCCACAAAATGAAACCTGGATTTCAACAGACAAAATCCAGGGTCTTGTGCTCCATCTCGACCCGAACAGAGTACAAGTTCAAGCATGCGAATATAGGAGTCGAAGTCGAACATGCGAGAACACCGTCTGATTACCAGTCAATGATGAAAACTCTTAACAAACGCGAGAGGTATCACCAATAATGACAAAGGCACTATAGGTACAATCCACGGCATGTGAATTAATGAGACGGTGTCGAACACCCGTGGAATCATCTGATCAGAGGCCAATGATGAAAACCTCACATCCAACACAAAAAACCTGCCATTGAGGCATGCAGGCTCCAAGGTACCTGAAGGGAGTCTCTAAGTCAACTTCCTGGATAATGAGCTGAAGTCGAAAGGAAGTGACCTTGATCAAAGGTGGGTCATAATGTTTCCCACATCATCGACACGAGACAGAGAAGGATAAAATGCTTTGCGTGAGGTATCAGAGGGAGGTTGAGTATTCTACAGAGGTCAATTTCTCTTGAACATATCGGCGGCACGACAGTGGACTTGGCAGTATTTGACATCAAATGATCAAGGGTCATGGTGACAAGGTAATGAGCAGATGAATGGTCAAATAGGATAACCCAAACCCATGGAGGCAAGTGTGAAACAAGATGAGATGTCCCCACCCAGACACGAATGCAAACGAGTGCCATGTTCAAGAGCGACATACTGCCAACATAACGATGATTACGGTTCCTTTATTCCCCCACCATTTCTGGCGAGTACCCCGGTTATTTTTGGATGACAAGCTTGACGGCGATAGCATATGCTTGAGAGGCGTCATTTCGATGGAATCCGATGTCATTAAGTTTTAACGAGTTTGAAAAAGGAAGAACTCGACGTCTTTTCATGTTTAGAGAGTTTGAAAAGACAGCGAAAAGGAAACTCCAGAGGTTTCCTTTTTCGTAAAGTTGTGTCTCTCGAGCCCGAAAAAGTATAAAACAATGCTTGAAAGAATCACCTGGTCATTACGACCGAGGAGTACTTTTCATAAGTAGTGATTCTAATCTGAAAAAGTAGAAAAGCGATCAAAACCACGTCTCTTCATGACCGTTAACGAACCGGAAACGACAAGGGTCCGACGATCTTTTCGTTTTTAAACGGTCGGAAAAGGGTTTAAAGACGATCGCCTTTAACGAGTCGAGAGGACCAACTCGGCATTTTTTTCACGTTTAGAGAGTCAGAAAAGAGCAAAAGATGACTCCAAAGTGACTTTTTCATGTATTTATCGAGTCAGAAAAAGTATAAAATACAACTCGTTTCGCCACCAAAGCTGCATAAACACCTGTCGCTGCACAAGAAATTGGCGTAAAATCCATTTTCGACATAAATATTCATCAAAATATTCATAAAATGACTTTTTAAAACCTATTAAGGGCCAAAAAGTTATAAAATAGTGAAAATGGTAAAATAAAAATTAATTTTCACATTTTACCTTTGGAGAGCAACATTAGGGCTTTTTGGAGTGTGATCTTCAGTTGGCGATTGCGACAAATCCAGTGGACCATTTCGAACGCCGTCAGTGTCAGGTAAGAGGTCTTGTCCTTAGCTCCATTTTCATCTGTTCAGAATTTGTTTTTAGTTGCATTTTCATCTCCTATGGGGAGGATTTTGAATTTAGGGGTTGTGCCCATTGGCGCGGGTTTTGGGCACGGACCCGCGCCAATGGGGCAAGTTTCCCATAGGGCAGGCGCCCATGGGCGCGAATATTTTAGAAACAGTCCTGCCAACAACCGCGCACATCTTTTGGAAAGTTTTAACAAATTCAAACCCTTTTTACCTGCAATTTCAAGTTACTTGAGAGTCTAATTCACTATTTTGGCTTGTGTTTGCAGGGCAATCCACAAAAATGGTGATTGTATGGAAGGAACGGGAACATGACCAAGTGGACACATTGGCCCTAGCAGATGACGATTGCATGGAAGCTCTCAGAGCATGTGGGCTCAAAAAATATTTCATGCTATCCTATTTGCGAGCTCAGCCAGAGCTCTTGCAGTATCTGATCGACTTGTGGGACGTAGAGGAATAGGTGTTCTGGATACAATATCAGGTGATGGAGTTAGATGTGTCTGATGTCTATTTCCTGACTGTATTGTCGTGACGAGGGGCAGTGCCTCAATTGACTAGGAGCAGGCCATCTGGAGAGAAGATGGATGAGGTGAAGGCTCGAGTTTGCCTGGAGGCAAAATATGGGCAGGGCAGTTCCAAGGTGGATATCCCCACCGTTCAAGACCTGACACTGAGAGCATTGCTATTCACCTTCACACGAGCTGCGAGGGTGCAAGTGCCCCATGAAGCTATGAAGAACCACCTAATTTTAGCGACAGAGTGCCTTAGCTTGACGATCTTCAATTGGGCGTCAGCTGTGACAACCAATATGAAGAGGCAATTGACAAAGGCCAAGCGGGGCAAGCTGTAACAGTTCGGGTACGGTTCCATCTTGGTGACATTCTTCTTGGAACGTGTGCCAAGCTTCCATGGCCAAGGGGCCTTTGTAGCAGACCCAGCACCTCGAGAGCCGAGGATGGCTCGATGGGCGGCACTGATGCCGAGGGGTGGTGGCGGCCAACAGATGTCCTTTAGACCGGAGTTTTTCGGGTGGCTTCGCCGCCAACTGATAGTGGTGGAGGACTGGCCATATGCGGGGACAGACTTCACCGGAGACCCTGACCTTCCCCTGCTCGAGGGAGAGGACTGGGATGAGGAGATTGGTACGTCCTCATTTTTAATTTTGTGTTTTTATGATTTTTTTTGTTAGTACATGCTTGTCCTAATGACCTTTATATGCACATGCAGACGTCGACCCAGAGCGTCCAGCTGGCATGTCTCCCATTGTGATGAGACATCCAGTAGCAGCAGCAGCAGTAGCAGATCCTCAGGAGAAGGGTGGTGACAGAGGGGAGCTCATCCAGAACCTCAAGTCTATCACTTAAGGGATCCTAGATTATGCTCGGCTAGTGGATGTCCAGCTAGCGTACCAGAGGCACATATTGGGGGTGTCGACTCGCATCCATTGGCTCCTGAGGCGCTTAGTGCGAGCGGTGACATGCTACCATGAGCACCACCGAGACTAGATACCTAGGCTTTTCCTTTCATGCATATTTTTTGAGAGACATGTTGTCTCCGGATGTATTCAGACAAACATGTATTATTTTTTGATGATGCACAGGGTGCAAACATTTTGGACACACACACACACACACACACACACATATATATATACATATGTTTTATGGTTTATTGTACTTTATGCTTCTTGTGTTATGTTGAATTACATGTTATGCAAATGCTTGTCCAACACATAATTAGCTAATGCATCGGTTAACGTATTAAGTCGTCTTGGAATATGTTGATAAGTAAAAAAATCAAAATCCCTTTCTAATAACTTAACACGTAAATACAACCTTAAAATCCAATGATCTCTAATGGAATAACGCCCATTGAGTTGGTGGATGACAAGCTGAGATTCCAAGTTCACAACCAATGTTCGAATGCCGAGGTTAATTGCCTCAGCTAATAATTCAATCACAGCACTATATTTAGCAACATTGTTCGTTGTGCAACCTAGACAAACCCCTTGAATGTCTACTAACTCACCATGAGGATCGTAGATCACCCACGCTGCAGATGAAAAGTTGCGTGTACTATGAGAAGCACCATCAGCGAAACCAACGTAAGGCGATCCATATATCTATCCAAGAAGCAAAAAGACACAATAAGCGGCAATCATGCTGACACACCAAGACAAAACTATGAAAACATGCACACACAACACACTTGCTGAAAGCACACGTATATACAAAAAGAGAGTGCCTGGACTCATGCATAGTATTTTTTCAGATAAAGCCCATTGCGAGGCTTATCTAGGGGATTGCCTTCATAATCAATAAGCTTGTAGGCACCTTTTTTCACAACTGTTTTCACAATGTAGGGCCCATGCCACATAGGCTCGAATTTTCCTGCCCCCAGCTTATCGTTAGCTTGATCATAGAGCAGTACTAGGTCTCCCTCAATGAAAGAGCGAGGGTTAACAGTATTATCGAAGTGAGTTTTCACTCGCTTCTTCTAAGCTTCAATAGCTAAGGAGGCTAGATGATGAGTCTCCTCCAGCCGCTCTAAGTAGAGAAGACGCTCTTCTACTGGAGTAGTATCAGGAAGCAATTTGATGGCTATATTTAATGAAGGAATCTCACACTCAATAGGAAGGGTCGCCTCTAGTCCGTAAACTAAATGAAAGGGAGTGAAACCAGTGGTGTCCTTCATGGAGGTACGGTAGGCCCAGAAAGCAGAGAACAACATCATATGCCAATTGGACTTATGCATGCCAATAGTTCTTTGAAGCATCGTGACCAAAACCTTGTTCACGGCTTCCACTTGACCATTTTCCTGAGGATAGTATGGGGTCGAACTATCATGCCTAAGGCCCAACTGGGTTGTTAACTTGTTCATCATGTGATTACGAAAATGCTTTCCGTGATCAGTGACGATGGATTGGGGTACTCCGAACTGTGAAATAACATGGTTGAACAAAAACTGTGTCGTGGTGTGACCGTCTTCAGACAATGTAGGCATCGCCTAGGCCCATTTTGTGAAATAATCAACAACAACGATGATGTACCCATGCCCCCCAGCCGAGCGAGGGTTACAAGTCATATAGTCGATGCCCCATTTGGCAAAAGGACTGACGGTTACAATGGGGTGCAGTGGAGCAGGGGGTGCACGCATCTTCCATTGGTAAATCTGACACTCATGACATGAACGGACAGCGAGAATGCAATCCTTGAAAATGGAGGGCCAAAATAACCAGCACGAAGGATTTTCTATGCAGTGGCATATCTAGACATGTGACCACCACACACACCAGAGTGGCAGTCATTCAAAACTCTCTCTGCTTCTTCAAGATTCAAGCATCCGCGAAGAACAGAGTCAACACCGAGATGGTACAGGGTGTCCCCAACGATGCGATATGGTTGGGCTTGATGTCGGATCCGTCGACGAGCATCCTTGGAGGTCTCGGGACGGAAGGAGGACGTTTTCAAGTAGACAATAATATCCCCGTACCAGGGGTCGAGGGTGCTAATGAGGAAGAGAGTTTCGTTTGGAATGGAATCCTCTAACTGAGAGGAGGCAACAGTAGATGGCAAAGAACACAACAGATCATAAAAAGACAAGTGATTTCTTAGCCTTGGCCGAAGTAAATTCCAAGTCAAACTCTTGGAGGATGACTATCCACTTCGAGTATTTATCCCCCAGCAACTGGTGTGACAGAATGTAAGTCATAGGGTTGCAATCAGAGATCACTGTCGTGGTATGCAACAAGATGTAATGACGGAAGCGTTGAACAGCGCAAACAACGGCCAGTGCCAACTTCTCGACATAAGCATATTGAGATTCCGTGTCCAACAAATTGCGGCTAAGGTAATAAATCACGTGTTCAGTGCCATCATCATCATCCTGAACTAGAACCATACCGATGGTGGTGTTAGCAACGGCCAGATACAACGTGTAATTGCGATGATAATTCAGAGGCTGCAACAAAGGGGCGGAAACCAGAAGAGTTTTAAGATGTGCAAAAGACTCTTCAGTTATGGCATCCCACCGAAACGGGGTGTTGCGCTTGAGTAACCGTGTGAAAGATTTTGCCACCTCGGCATAATTCAGGATAAATCTTCGTAAGAAATTTGCTTTACCTTGCAAACTCTGCAGTTTCCGCAAAGAAGCAAGGGGAGGAAGATTCAAAATGGCTTTGACTTTAAGGGGATCCAAGATGATAAACCCGAGAAGTTGACCAGATTCTATGTATAAGACACATTTATGTGGATTAAGTTAGATATTGTAGTGTCGACAATGGAGAAAAATTTCGCAAAGATGCGACGGATGGTCTTGGCGCTTAGCCGAATGAGCAGGAAGGTCATCCAGATAAGGCTGCACGATGTGTCGGATATCATGAAAGGTGTAAGACATCGCACGTTGGAAAGTGGCACCGGAATTTTTGAGACTGAAAGGGAGCTTTTTATAAGTGAAAGTACCCCACAGACAGATAAAGGTTGTCTTGTGTTGATCAGTAGGTGCGATATTAATCTGGTTGTAGCACACTCATCAATGAGCTGGTTAATGAACGGTTTGGGGTAGTTATCTTTCGGGAAGGCTCGGTTAATATCGCGATAATCGACACAAACACGAATAGTACCCTGCTTTTTATCTACAGGGACAATATTAGAGACCCAATCTGTGAGCGGGATAGGGTAAATGAAACTAGCTTTAAGAAGTTTTTCAACTTCCACTTTAATCGCTGTAGCCTTGCGGGGGTGCACAGGGCGTAAATGCTGACGAACAGGTTTAGCTCCTGGATACATAGCTATCTCATGTACTATGATGTTTGGATCAATGCCGGGCATCTCTTCATACGACCATGCAAAGACATCACAGAACTCGCGAAAAAGAGCTATATAGATTTGAATTTCCTCAGGAGTGAAAGTGACTCCTATGTAGATGTTCTTGACAATCCCTGGTTTGACAGAGATGTCAATAGGTTGGGTCTGCATAATGTTCCCCAAATTCCCTTCAGACGATACTTGATAGACCTGAATAGGTCTTTGAAGAGGTTGTGAAGGGAGACACGGAGCAAACCACTCGAGACAAGCCAACGTTTCGCGAAGGGTTGGGAGAAACGAGGAATGGTGATGAAGATTGAACCACGAAGGTTCCTCAAGAGACATGGTCTCTATGATGGCTTCATCGGAAGGAAATATTTCCTTTAATGGATCCAAGGAGGCACATTATCCAAGCCAAGGGGAATAGTCGTGTGAGTCAAGAGCTCCGCTTTCAGAAGCAGATTCAGCAGGAGGAGCCAATACTGTTAAACAGACATGGTTAGGGAGAACAAATAGGAAAACAATAGGAAAGATAAATCATTTAGTACAATTTTTATTCACAAAAGATGTACATTTATAGTACAATATGGTGACCGTTGGGATTCACATCCCAAGGTCCCTTGGACTGCTTGTCCATTCGGCTTCCACGCTAACCCTTTAGGATTAGGTGTCCAACAAATACAGCAGCGATTTCGATGTTGTTGAGCTCGGCAGGACTCAACGGCATCTCCTCGCCCCATGATTCTATCTGGTCGATGGGGGGAAGGACCCAAGGATCAGAACAAACCGAAATCATACTGATGGAGGCGAATTTGGAGGTGGAAGCGAAAAAACACCCATGAGGGCGTGATCTTTGAAGAGCCCAGCTCCCACACTCTCGAACGGGATGGAGGTATGCTCAACGAAAGGCACATTGCCTTCAGAAGAAGAAGTGAAGAAGGAGATCTGGTCTACCGTGACAATTTTCCCCTAGTGAGGGAAACGTATGACACGGAAGAGGGACGAAGCCACGACACGCATGGCATACATCCAACTTCGGCCCAGAAGGAGGTTGTAAGTAAGATTTGCATCAACGACCTCAAATTCCACTTCAACGGTTTTCCCTTCTAAAGTAATCAGCAATCGTTGAAGAATACCATAGGGACGAGATTCTCTCCCATCGAAGGCTTCCAGTGTCATGGGAGACTGGCTGAAAGTCGGAGACCCGATCTCTTTCCAACAAGCAATAGACATGATGGAAGTTGACACGCCTTCATCAATTACCATACGACGGATCGTTTCGAATTGATGATGACTTGTATGAGAAAGGCAATCTGATGAGGTAGCCTTGGGACATGGCTCTCGAGATCAAAGGTGATCAAATCTGAATCTGCCGGATCATTGCCACTGATGGCCGATAGCAGGGACTTCCTCTGAGGGGGGCAGCTCTGGAGAACCTCTAAAGCGGACATAGCCAACAGAGCCTACGCTAAGTCCTCAACTATGCTATAGTGTTGGGCACACGAGCATTTGGGTTGTAAGATGATCTCTAGAGTACTCCTTTGGGAGGGGGTCAGATTGTCATCTCAGTACTAGGTCTCTCGATGTGGATCGGACTAGAACTGGACGGAGGAGCATTTGAGGGGACCTCAGGCTCCTTCCCGGTGGATGACGGATACTCCTTTGTTCGAGTCATTACATGAACGGGAATGGATCCAGCCATGAACACTTGGGAACCAAAGGGAGATGAAGACGAAGATGGATCAACCACCATTTGAGTCTGTTGAGAGGGGAAAGGTTCTTTTAGAACCGCAGGAATCCCAGGAGCACCTTTCAACAAATGACTAACCTCAGACTGCCTTGGGCAGTCTTTGGTGTAGTGATCCTCATCACAGATGAGACAAGGATACTTGGGTTTGTGCTTGGCTCCTTCCTCGGATGGAGGTTTGGAGGAATCCTGTTTAGGTTGCTCAGACTTATTCTTTGCTTTCCCCTTGTTTTCCGTGGTGGACTGGACGGTGTTAACGTCGGAAGTACTTCCAGGATTAGAACCACCCTGAGAAGTGTTTTCGTTAGAAGCATTCGATTTTTGCTTCCCAGGGTTCGAAGATGATTTTTTCGATGACGGATTTACAGAGCCAATAACCCCATCAACAGATGGCTTTGGTGGAGCTTTGGATGTAGCGTGTCTCGGGGCATCAGGAAAATACTCGTATAAGGTACCTGACTGAGAATAAACTAAGTCAAGGTACTGAGCACGCTCGATAGCTTGCTCTTCAGTCATGCAAGCTCCCATGGCAATGTCCTGTGCAATCTTGGGGACAAAGGAAGTTGTGAACCAATCAGTGAGGTGTTGATCAGGAATCCAGAACTTGATCAACCGACGACGCCTTCTCCATTCATGTATGTGATCAGAGATGTGTGTAGTTGTGTCCTGTTTGAGAGACGTAAGGAGATGAGTTCCCGTCTCGTACCAAATGGGTAGCTGAAAATGAGTGAGGAATGCCATTGCCAATGAATTAAAATCTTGAAAAGACGCATCGGTCAATTCAATGTACCATTTAGCAGCAGAGCCAGTGAGAGTCCTTTGGAATAGGCGAAGCCAAATTGAATCGTCAAGCCATGAGTTACGAACACCAAAGGTGATAAGTCATTACATGGGCTTGAGGGTCCTCTCCATCTTTGTCGTCAAACTTGGGACAATCGTCGGGTATCTTAGTTGGAACTTGCGGCCATTGTGGATTATGCAAGATAGGATCATTGGTTAATTTCGACACATCGAGTAGTTCCAACATTGCTAAGAATGATAGCTGTGGGTTGAAGGACATCTGTGGATATGCAAGATAGGATCATTGGTTAATTTCGACACATCGAGTAGTTCCAACATTGCTAAGAATGATAGCTGTGGGTTGAAGGACATCTGAGGTAGGGCCAGAGTTCCACCCAGTTGCTGGTTTCCCCCATTGACCTTGTCCTGACAGGCCAGGTCCATAAGGGTTGTATCCATAACTGGATGGTTGATTCTAGTTTTTCCCCCCAGCACCCCATTGGTTACCATACTGACCGGCAGGAGCAACATTGGATTGCTGATAATTTTGATAAGGAGTGGCCTGCGGCTGTTGATAATTTTGTTACGCGGCAAGTTGATTTTTCCCCTGGGGTTGCTGGTATCCATAAGGTTGTTGGGCTCCATATTGAGCCTGGGAACCAGGCTGCATTTGATAAGAAGGTTTGGATTGATACCCACCTTATGACTGGAGACCAGTTTGATTCTAGGGCTGATAACCGGGTTGAGCTTGAGAAGCAGGAACCATCTACATGCCCGGTTGAGCAGGCCCAAAGATATGTCCTTGGGAAGATTGAGGTTGGGCCATCTGGTTGGAAGGTTGTCCTGGTTGGATTTGGGACGGACCTACTTGCCCAGAAGGTTGAGCTTAATGGGTGTTCGGTTGTCCTTGCGCAACCGAGGATTGTCCTTGTAGACCAGATGGATGACTAGGCTAAGTAGTGGGTTGGCCTTGCTGCATGTAAGGCTAACCACTTCGCCCAGAAGGGTATCCTTGCTGGTTTCCAGGTTGTCCTTGCTACGCGTAAGGTTGTCCTAGATTCCCGTAGGGTTGACCCGAAGGGTATCCCTGTTGGACTCTAGGTTGCCCTTGTTGAGCATAAGGTTGTCCCGGGTTTCCAGAAGGTTGCCCAAGATATGTAAAAGACGGACCACCAGAAGCCGAAGGTTGTCCCTGGGAGGGTTGTCCTTGTGAGCCTCCAGGTTGCCCTGGATAGGTTTGGCCATAATACTACTGCCCATAATTAGGCTGCATGTAGGATGGCTGACCTTGGTATGATGGTCCTTCATATGGCTGCCCTTGATCTGGACGGAATTGGCCACCACCATAACCGATGGTACCCCAAGCGAAATTCAACGGAATTGAAGACTAAACCACGGGTTGAGCTGGCAAGGAGGTATACAAATGATGACCTATAGGGTCATAATAAGGGCCTTGCGCGCCTGGATTTTGGACAACATGCAAGTATTGAGAATATGCCCCCCCTGCTGGAATGGTACCAGAAGAAGGTGGGGCACTGCTTGCAGGATGAACAACTCTGGCTGCATATGCCAACTGACCACTATGTACTAGACCACGGGACAGGCTAGCAATAGTAGTTACGATGGAAGAAGTCGTAACGGCACTAGCAACCAGAGTTGAAGATGCAACACAAACGGTCAGATTGGTCGGAACTGACATGACAACGATATTGTGAACTTGCGAAACAAAAGATCCCGTAGTGGGAACGATGTTATTATCCCACATAGAAGAGGAATTCCCAGAGCCCATGGAATCCCTCAAAGATCTATACTGGTCCATGTCACCATTTGGCTGAGTGTACCATCATTCAAAGAGTTTTCAACACCATTTCAGGTTCCAATGGGTCATTTTACACCTTGTTCGTGCTTCAATTGTACTGAGGTAAGGCTCATTTCCCTCTCCTAGGGTTTTAAGGTAATTTTCCTTGGATGGTCAAATCATCAACAAAACCTATATCCCAATGCTCATACACTTTCCCCTACCCTTAAAATACCTTCTTAAAAACTTCCCATCACGGATATCCCTCAAATTCATCATTTTCCCACAAACCCTAGCCTATTACTACAATTTGACAATTTTCTAGGTTAAGCTTGTGTTTTTCCCTTTTGGACCCCTTCCCTTCACTCAATATTTGAAATTCCACTTTCCCCTACTTCCTAAAATCCCTCCCTACTTCCCAAAATTTTCTCAAGAAATTAGAATCCCCTCGTCCCCTTCGTTTTTCTTCATTTCTACAAATCCCATGTTCCACATATTGGTATAGGTTTTATTCAAATGATGCTTTTGAGAAACAAAAGATGAATTTGGAAATAGTGAGAGAGGTTTTTGTCCAAAATAGGCCGAGGCATAAAAACCTCCTTCACGTTTTACACAAGTGTCATGGTTTTAGAGAAATGTCAAAAATACATTTGTTACAAGAGAGTTGTTGCACTTCTGGAGTGACCTTGGGAAACTCAAGCTTTCTCCTAGCTGGAGTGACCAAATAACTTGCTTGATGAGTCAAATGATAACTAGACATAGAGATATTTCCATTTAGCTATCATGAGCACAATTTGGATTTGAGGAAGACCTTCAAAAGTTTATTGTAACATCACTCTGCATTTTGGCAGCCTCATTCTGCACATTTTGACCAGCCTTGGGAGATTGAGCTTTTGACAGGGAAAACAAGCTCCAAATTGAAACATTCAAGATGTTCTGGAAGGTATACTCAAAAAGCTTTCTAACGAGACATCCCATGCTCAATTTTTACATTGGGAAGGCACTCAAAAGTTGATTTTATGTCAGTGTTGTGCATTTCCTTAAGGGGGTCCACATTTGTCCAGGAGAGCTAAAATTGCCTCCTAAGCTCTACTAAAGTGCTTTCAACCTCAAGACAAGTAAGTAGAAGCTAAGGGATGTAAATTTTCCTCCTCAAGTCAATCACTAAGTGTTTGAATGGCTTGATTGAATATTTGGTTTAATTTCACATCTAAACCCTAGATTCCCCCAACACTATCCTTGTATTCACAATCCCTTTCATATACTCCCCTATACCTTCCTTCCCTCTCCCTAAACCTTTACATATGACACTCTCTAAAACTTTGTCACAAAAACCCTAAACCCTAGGTGCTACAACTACCTAGGATCCCAAACTCCAACCCTCATATCCATCATACTAATACTCCCTATCCCCTCCTCCATTACATAAATTCCAACAACCTAATACCTCCCTAGGGTTTGACATTAAAACACCATGGTAGAAGAAGAAAACAAACCATACAGTGTGGCAGACCTAGAACCAGAGGTTTGAAAAAAGCATTGGAACTTAAAGGGAAAATGCAAAGAGAGATAGTTGATGAAGCTATGCTTGATGATCATATGATCAAAGAAGACAATTAAGGTTGGCTTCAGGCCATCAATGATCACTTGGAGAAGTTATTGAAGAAATGTAAAAAGGAAAAAATTAACACACTTGCAGTGACTTCACTCCATGCCTAGATACACCAAACATCAGCTCGTTGACCAATTTTCAAATCTCTTGGCACATTTTAGCAAATATTGTCCTTTTTTGTGTTTTTGAGGCAATTTTATATCAGCAACTTGGCCAAACGCGCAGCGCCCTAGGTGTTGCGCACTTTTTGGAGGAACTTTTTGGAGGAATGGCCACCACCATTGGATTTAGAAGGCCTAAGAGACTCAGGAAAACCATGTTTCCATCCTTCGAAGGAAAAAATGGTTGGTGGAAAAGGCAAAAAACTAGCAAAAATCACATTTCTGCCTCATGTTTGGACCAGGCACTACACATTTGGCCAGTCTTGGGAAAATCCATTTTTGGAGGGTCAAATTACGTTCATTTTGAGAAATGAAGATAGATCTAGAAACTAGATAGGATAGTCTTTCCAATGAGATATCCTAGGCTCAATTTAGAAATCGGGAAGGTAGTCAAAAGTAGGTTTGAACATGGCACTATGTACTTCCTTCAGGAACTGCACGTTTGACACTAGCGTTGCGCACTTGACAGGCAACCAAATTTTTCATTGTTTCTCTTAGAAAGTAATTTTTACTTGTGGGATTTTCAGCTTTTACTGATGTAATTTATAATTATGATGTAATTAAGGTGTGTTTTTGTTACCTAGGGTAGATACATTAGATGAATGGCCTAAGTGGCATGTAATGAAGTAGTTTGCTTCATATTAGGGATGAGTCAGTTTGACCACCCTAGTCTTTAGCTATCAGTTCAATCTTTTGTACAACTACTCCTCCTCTCATGGATTTGACCCTTGAGGCTAGTATTAACTGTTTTGAGGCCTATATCATGTAGTTGCTCAGTATTTTTACGAGTTGGACTCAGTGTGGATGCTCAGAGCTTAATTGTACACCTTTGTAAGCAGTTTGGTAGGAAATTAATAAGAATTGCATCTATTTTTATAGGATCCCTGTGGTATGGAGTTCTAATACAGTTTATTCTTTTGTGTTTATAGGTTTATAAGTTTTATGTATGCCATCAATCATTTCATTGCTTATAGTTGAATGTTTTCAAGTTTGATAGGTAGAATCCATTGCATTAGTGCTCTGCCTTAGGAAACCATTCACCATTTCATGTTTTCTGCAGTCCAGGAAGGATCCATGATTGTCACATGCCCTTATTAGCTTCTCACTAGTCTTAAACATCTCACCTCATCAAGCCCTAGAGTGCTAAAGCCTATGCATACCTTGCCCCATATAACACCCTGCATTTCTGACCTAATTTCCTAGAACTAAATTGCCTAGCTCCTCTTGATCTGGAAAAACCCCTACAAAATCCAATCAAAAATTTCATGCTACTATACCTAGCCTAAAATCCTTTACTTGATCCATTCATCTTGACTGAGATCCTTACAGAGAGAGCCCTTTCCTAGCCTAGTAGGGACAGCTACTTGGCTAAGCTTAGTTTTTGGTTACCCTAGCATTGCCTCCCTTCAGCCTGAGGTCAATCTAGGTGATAACAGTCCTTTGAATGTTGGTGGGTCCAGCACTGTCAACATTTCTTGCACTAGAAGGAGGGCACCCAGTTGTCTATGGCTAAATTTCCTCTCACACTCAATCACCAACCACCTAGTCAAGGCAGTGACTCACGCTCCCTCTCACTTACACGCGACCTTGTAGTTGGTTATTTCTCACCTCCAAGGACTAAACATGAAATTCCATATCATCACATTTGCTCCATTTGTCCCATCACCCACCAGTTCACGAAAGTAGACTAATCCTAGGTATGCAACATCCTCCATATGCGTTAAGGAAGCCAAGAGCGAATACCACTGTGGTTGTTGTAGTGTTAGTTCAAGAAGTAGTTCTTGCCGCACTTGAAGGTCTGGCAGAAGCTATTGAAGATGGAGAGGAACCTTTCGTATTCCAAAAAGGGGAATGAAACACCCTCATGATCTTTGGCTCAGACTCTAGTATAGGAGGTGGAGTGGAAGGCAGTGAAAGGGGCAACGATGGAGACGAACCAACAGACTTAGAGTCGGAATCGTTGGATTCTAAAGAAGAGGAGGAGGACAAAGAAGAAGAAGAGATGGCTGACCGAAATCTAGAATGGATGACTCAGGGACCATTGGCTCTCCTGGGTGATTTTCACAAGATGCCAAAGCAAGCAGAGAGAATGAACATCAAGTTCAACACTGACAGCCCAATGAAGGTAGAAGACCATTTTGAAAACTTCTACCTACAACTGCAGAACCTTAAGGTATGGTACGACGACGTATCATGTAGATTGTTTCCATGTATCTTGGACAATCACGTAGCTGCATGGTATCACAACTTTCTATCCAACTTCATATAGAATTAGGTTGCATTCAAACACATGTTTCTTGAAAAATTTTCTAATGACATCACCTCGACCATGTTACTCAAATAATTGGGAAACCTGAAGATGGAGGAGAAAGAAAAGGGTAAAAGACTTCAATAAGAGTTTTAAACGCACACTGAACAATCTTGTAGTGGACACCAAACCTCATGAATCCATCACTGTTGATTACTACATGTCCACACTGTCATCCAACATTGTGTAGTTCATCAAGCAAGCTGCGAAACCAACACCATTGGAAAATTTCGAAGAGGCTATTGCTGTTGAGAAAGACCTACACGCGATTGGAGTCATCAAGGATGATGAATCATCAAAGGACTCCAAAGACGTGAGAAGGAAGTCCCAGGTGGTGGTGAGAAAAGGTAGAGACAAGAAAACAAATGATATTGAAACCCTCACTCACCTCGTTAAGAATTTGACAACAGAAGTGTCCGAGTTTAAACAATGGAAAATAGACACATCTACAAGCAACCATATGCCCAGACAAAGATAAGGAAGCATGTCATCATGCAAAAACTGATACCATTGAAAAACTGTGTAGATATCTGTTTTACACCTCGATCAATGCACAAATTCTAAATTCTATTCATTCCATGAAGAAAATCACCCAGCAAACTCTTGTTAAGATTGGAAGCGAGTCACAAGCTCTATATGAAGTCATATGTTTCACATAGAAAACAATATCTAGGAACAGCTAGAAGGTATGGATAATGATGAAGATGTTGCATCTGATGAAGCATCAAGTTATGGGCATGTGGTGAACATGTATCAGTGCTCACAAGCAGTGTTGAAGGCGGACACTAAGAAACATCCCCCAAATAAAAATTACCATTACAATATTAGGAGTAAAGGGGCTCTCCTTACACTTGGGGAAGCACAAGAAAAGATGAGACTATTGTTGAGGAAGGTTGATCCACCAGCCACCCCAAAGCAGATGACACAAAACAAGTCCGAGAAGACAGCGATGGACAAGAGTACATCCATGAGTAGCAAAATACAGAATACTCTACCAGACAATACAAACATCAGTCTTACACCAGACACCTTTGTAAGTCTACCACCTCTAGACTACAACATTGTGGATGACATGAAGAAAAATCATGCGAACATTAGTTTGTTTGAGCTAGCTAAGATCTAGATTCAACAAGACATCCTACTGCAGGCATTGGGATAGACATCAAAGGACAACACAAACTCTACTAGCAAGGGAGAAAGCACAGCTCCTGCATCACTTTCCATTGTGTTAAGCACACTCCGTATGGAAGAAGGTTTCCCTCCATTCTTGCTCTCATTTGAAGTTTTTAACTATAATGTTCACAACTATTTGGTTGATTTCGGCGCGGAAGCCAATGACATGCCGCTCTCCATTGCTAAAAAGATCAATGCACAATGTAGCAAGACATATGCACAAATCATCCAACTTGATAAAACATTTGTACCAGTCGTTGGTGAAATCCGAGACATGATCATTTGACTATCTCATGATAGTCGAGTCCACCAATGCATCATCATTGTGGTTATGGACATACTAGAAGCATATGGTTCACTGCTCAACAGAGACTGGTCCAACAAGTTGAATGGATATTTCGCTACAGACTGGTTGCACATGTGGATTTCGTATAACAGAAAAAACATTCAAATTTGGGTGGTATCCGGGAGGTATATGAGGCACAATGTCACTCCCCTCAATGGCGAGAATGAACAGTTGGCCTTTTCAGAACTCATGTTTGGCAATTGCCTCCTGGAAACAACGTTGGGGTGTTATCCTACACGACCAGATCCAACCCCACTAGAAACGTAGTTAGCTCTCATTCCTTGCCCAGTTGAGGGTAATGAAGCATGTACAGTACATTATACCAATAGTAGCAGTAGTAGTAGTATAAGGGCATCAAACAGTCCATGCACAGATGAGTTATGGACCATGTAATTTTACCAGTCAAGGACATAGGACGACTCAAGAGCTGGGTGTGTCCTAATCGACCCAAACAACAAGAATCATTTGGTTTCAATTCACTTGGATTTTGAGTGCATGAAAAACTTTGTTTTGTATGAAGCACTCATGTTGGGCTTACAGAAATCTATCAACCTCAATGTGGTAGGTGATTCAGAGATAGTGGTACGAAAAGTACGTAATACCATTCACTGTTTGTCACCACATTTCAAAAGCTACCAGCGAGAGGTATGGTGATTGATCTATAACTTCAAAGAATTTAACATCACTGTTGTACCATGTACGCGTAATGTAGTTGCCAATACTCTGGAAAATGCAGCCTCTAGGATGTCACCTATTAGGGATAGATTTACTATTGAAAATTTGTATATACCATATATCTCGAACAACATAACTAACTTACGTGTATTTTATGATGATCAATAGATATGACATTTCATGGCCAATGCTGACACCTTCAAGGATGCAGCGATAGATGAAGATGAGCACGAGCAATCTCTGCAAGCAGAACCTAGTAGCAAGAAAGGCCACCTCATCTCGAAGGGAGTGGTGTCATTAGAAAAGATTTATGCCTTGCAAGAACACTTTCAAGGGCCAAGGAACAACAAAACTCATAGTTCAACCATGATGCATGAGTTGATCAACTTGGGAACATAACAAGATCTAAATTTCTTCAATCTCGGTAAGTGTTGCATACAGCAAGAGCGGTAAGCCTTTGTCCGCCTATTCAAATAGTAGCGAGATGTGTTCATGTGGATGTACGATGATCTAAAAACGTATGACACACGAATAATCCAACACATTATTCTGATCAAAGAAGGGGTCAATCCATATCAATAGAAGCTGAGGAAAGTACATTTGTCACTTGAACCCCTTATTCCAAAATAGCTCGCCAAGTTGTTGGATGCATGGATCATATACAAAGTTTGTCATTCTACATGGGTTTCAAACATTTTTCCTGTACGCAAGAAGTCTGGGGAAATCGTCTTGTGGGTTGATTTCTAGAACGTGAACCATGCCTCAGAAAAAAACAATTACACCATGTCGTCTATGGACCACATTCTACAAACACTATCTTGCTGGGTGTGGAGCCTAATTATCTTCTATATTCAAAGTTATTACCGCACTGAACCCCAGTTCGTAATGGGGCGGCAGTGCCACCCATAAAATATTCGCTACAGGGGGGTCTAAGGGGGGGCAGCTATGACCTTTGGGAGCCACCCCCCTGATGGGGGATCGAGGGAAACACCCACAAAGCTAAGAATAGATGTAAAATTGCCTTGTAAAATGTTGTAATTTCATAGTCAATCTATGTCATTCATTAGGCAAAGATCTGACGGTATAAGTTATGTTTAATTTAGGTTTTTTTGCTCTAGAAGGAAACCCCTCGCTATATATGAGGGAATTTTATTGTGTCTATGTATATCTGTATTCTGAGTGAGGAAGAGAGAGGAGATTGAGAGCGAAGAGGGAATTAGAGTGAATCTGTTGTAGGTTGTATCTCTTCAGTTTGCTAGATAATATAAAAGGAAGGACTGGTTGTTTCTCCATGGACGTAGCCCAAACTGGGTGAACCATGTATATCTATGTCTCTCTTGTTTTATGCATTTTCTGTTTTTATATTTCTGCCATATTTTATGTGTTCCATTGCTCTGTACTATATAATTATCTGACATATCTAAGGCACAAATGTTTTCCCTACTCGACAATTTTTCAGGATACAATCAGGTTCTGGTAGAAGAACTTGATAGACTTAAAACTGGTAGAAGAACTTGATAGACTTAAAACTACTTATCGTACCAAGTGGGGTACGTTCGCATACAAACGAATGTCAATTGGGCTTGTGAATGTAGGCACAACCTTTTAGTGCACCATGGACATCGCTTTTCATGGAATCATCAGATAGAGTGTAGTAGTATACCTTGATGATGTGACCGTGTTCTCAAGGAGACGTGTGGACCACATATGCCATCTGAAGAAAAATTTTGAGCGATGCCAGAAATACGGGATTTCCTTGAATCCCAAAAAGAGCGTATTTGTAGCGTTTGAAGGGAACCTTCTTGGACACATTGTTTCCAATAGCAAGATCAAGGTTGATCCAAACCAGGTCTAGACTATTACACAGGTCCCTCACCCAACCAGTAAGAAAGCCATGTAGTCCTTCTTGGGCAAGATTAACTTCCTCTGGAAGTTCATCTCGAATTATGCACAGATAGTCAAGCCCATGCACAACATGATCAAGAAAGATGTAGTCTACAGCTGGGGAAATAGGGAAAGGTATGCATTCACTTGTATCAAGTAGCCTATTATAGAAGTGCCTACACTCTATAACCCAAACTTCAAGAAGGATTTCCTTCTATACACCTTCGCCTCTGATAATTCGCTCGCTGCAGTACTCACTCAGAAGGACGAGATGAACGATGAACGTCCCATCTCCTTCATGAGCACAAGAATGCAAGGACCAGAACTTAACTTCCCCATAGTTGACAAGAAAGCATATGTAGTTTGCAAGGTGGTGAAACACTTTAGGCCCTAATTTTTAAAGAATCGATGCATAGTCTACATTCCTCACCCAGCATTCCACACACTGCTTGTACAACAAGAATTGGGTGAATGACATTCAAACTAGATGACAAGCTTGTAAGAGTATGATCTTGAAATCAAGTAAGTTCACACGATCAAAGGACATGGGATCTGCATACTTGCAGTTGAATCAGTACACACAATGAAGGATGAAGAAGAGCTCGTCGGCTAGGAGCAGGAAGTTGAAATGTATGATATAAGGCGAGCAGCACTCACTCAAGACAAAACCTCTTGTTATGCAGATGTGTGCCAAAACCTTGAGCACAACATTATACCCTCTCACTTTTCCATCAGAGAAAAGAGGGCATTGCACCTCAAATATTTAGTATATCATTCAGTGAACGAAGTGCTTTACAGGAAGCACATCAACAAAGTTTTGCTCAGGTGCCTGGAGGCACATGAGTTAGAGAAGGTCTTACAAGATCTACATGACGGACCCACTGGGGGTGACTTCGCAGGAAACATGACTACACACAAATTCATGTGAGCTGGTTTCTACTAGCTCACATTATTCAAGGATGCACACGCTTATGCCCACAAGTGCCCGATCTATCAGCGATGCGTCAGTAGAGTACGAAGGTTAGCAACCCCACTACACCTTGTTGTAGTGACTGAACCGTTCCAACAATGGGGCCTAGACATCATTAGGGAGATTTTAACACATTCATCAAAACAACACTGCTGCATTCTGACAGCAACTGATTACTTCACGCAGTGGAAAAAATTAGTTCCACTCAAGCAAGTGAATGACCAGGAGGTCATTAGATTCCTCCAACAGAACATCATCTCTTGCTTCAGTGTTCTGGTATCACTTATTTTTTATAATGACATGTACTTTTTGTCTTGAAACTTTATGATTTTGCATTACATAATGGTATTGTGTTGAAACACTCATCTAACTACTTCCTGCAAGGAAACGGTCTCGCAGAGTCCACGAAAAAAAACCTTATCCACATAATCAGAAACACTGTTTTCTGTGGGCAGTGCAACTCGTATTATGCCCTGACGAATGTATTATGGGCTACCCATGTAACAGCCAAATCATCTCCGAATACCTCATCGTACTTCCTGGTCTATGGTAAAGAAGCCATCCTTCCACCCAATATCTACTTTCCTGCACTTCATCTATCCTAAGAATCCCAAGGCAAGCCTTGCCAACTAGTTCAGCATAGGATGGATATGCTCCACAAGCTTCAGGAAGAAGGGATGAAAGAAAAAGAAAAATTTACACTACACCAGAACTATATCAAGAGATGGTTCAATAAGAAGTCTGCATGGAAAGCTAACTTCGTTGTTGGTGACTTGATTCTGAAATGGGATAAGTCCCATGAAGACAAAGGCAAACATATGAAGTTCCAATCCCTGTGGATTGGTCCATATACAGTCCATGAGAAGCTTTTCCCACACACGTACCATCTACAATCACTTGACGGGAGGATTGACAACATTCATGTCAATGGCCAAGATCTCAAGCACTACTTCCCATAGGTCAGGCCGCTCCCCGTGCCATGTACATAGTCTGCTTGTTGCTTGTTGTTTTCATTTTGTTTCCCTTGCTTACTATCTTTGTTTTTGTTTTGTTTGGTTTGCTCACTATTTTTTTCTTCATTTTCTTGGTTTGCTTAATACCTTGCTATTCTTATTTCTGGAAATAAGCGTTTCCATCTACTGAATTCTGGCTTTTGAATGAGTATGTGGTTGAGATATGAAGAGACTTGTGACACTGTAGCACTTGGCCAGTTTTATGTCCATCTTCTCTATGCTTAGTTATAACCTTTGACCGATGAATTCTTGACAAAAAATACAAGCTCTCTGCAAGGGAAGTCTTGGTCCAACCATGAACCTCTGCCCACATTGGGAACCCTCATGCATGTACTTAGCCTTCTGCTATGTGTCTTCAAGCTCATCCAACTAGTAGAAATGAAGAAGGGGAAAATCTAAACGAGAAAACCTATGTCAAAGGTCTTACATGCTTCTCTGAAGGAACTACCTCTTTTTCTCTCAATAAGTTGGGATCCCTTTGTTGCCACAAAAATAAATAAGTGCCTATGCACAATCCTCTTGAAAATGCAAAGGCAAAAGAAGAGAAAGGCTTCCTGCGCAGAGAGGTGAAGCATGCAACTCCACCAGGGTACTGACCAGGCTTGTTGGCAGTGGAGAAATGTGTGTCTTCCTGTGTGATTCTATCGGGGTACTGTCCATGCCTTCTAGCAATGGAGCAACACCAAAGATGAAAACTTATACTTTGAAAATCTTCAACTCACAAGCTAAACTACCCTTCCCTATTTCGAAACACTGTGATCAAGATGAACTTTTGTTGTGTTTGACTGAGTTGGCAAAGGGTGAACCATGTTTGTCCATGGGGCAAGTTGGGAGGCCAAAGTAACCTGTAAAATCATTCAATACTCCCCAAAATACCAAGGCCCTGTGCTGCCAATGAACCAAAAAAGAGAAGCTGGAGTTCTACCGGTGTGTTGACAGGTGTTGTAGCGGCTGCAGCACCCTCCAAAATTTTGGCCTGCATCTAATTTCAAAGCCTCCTTTGAGAGTTTTAATCGATGTATGTATGCACTCGGGTTCACCCCATGAGCTCGTGTGAGTATTCTCCCCCACGTTGCTTGATCGTTCAACATATAAAATTTTCATGTTGACGTCAATGTCATGCTTGCGATCATGTTCTGGCCACACACAAGGTCTTCACTTCATGTGTACATGTTGTGTTTTCTATGTAAACATCTATCGCTCTCACAGACGGAGTCATATGCACTGTCACGGAAGCATCATTGAGGTCGTCTAGTGATCAATCACAAGCATTGCGCCTGTCGTTCACACTGTCAGTTAGTCATGTCGAGCATGTGTGTCTAGATGGTTTGAGTCATCTCATCGTCATGTCATGGATATATGTGCTTGCAAGTATACGTATGCACCAATTCACCTGCTCACACACTTAGTCGTTTTGTTGAATTTCTGATGAACTGATTCCCCTCTGATAGTCGGACCTTGACCCTGCCATCCACTTGATCGACTTTAATTATAACAATGCAGAAGCACCAAGCCATCCATTTCAAGTTGCATTGCCTGCAAGCCAATCAATCAACCTTCCTACTGGTCAACCGGATAATTTGACCCGGTTGTCACCCTAGGACTGATTCCCCTCAAAAATTTCATAGAGGTGGCAGATGTCACCCACCCCACTAACTAAGGAAATTGCACAGATAGGTCAGATAGACAACCAATACCCATCCCTATCTCTCTTAGAAAATTGCGCAGTTTTTCCAACCATCCCACCAGTCAGCCAGTCGGCTGCTCACTTGGAAAACTTCACAAATATCATGAGCAAGAACTCTACTACCGAATAGTTTACTCAGCTTAGAAATTGCCCAGAGGTGATAAGTAGGCCAACCTTCTAGCATCAGTGTAATCTTTCCCACCAGTAGCTCCCAGCAGCTGATTGTGAGCTCCCTCCAGGAATTGCACAGTTTTTGCCGCCAAGCTCCAGCAACTGACTACTAGTTCCCTCCAGGAACTGCGCAGTTTTTGTTGACAAGGTCTCAGTAGTTGACTGCCAGTTCCCTCCATGAAATGCACAGTTTTTTCTACCAAGGTCCTAGCAGCCAACTACGTGTTCCCTCTAGGAATTGCATAGTTTTGGCTACCAGGCTCCCACTGACCTCTCCTTCCAAAAATTGCATATATTTGATCTGCCCAGCCTTCCTGCAGCCCAGACTGCTCCTCCCAAAAATCACACAGTTTTTTCCTCTAGCTGAGCAAAACCTCGTGGACAGTCACTATTGATCTGAATTGCTTGTCTCCACCACCCAGTGACTTCTGCACAATTTTTGCTAGTAGTGCCTAGAGCCTCCATCACAGCTCGAAGATCACAACCTTGTCTTATCTCCCAGTCACCTGCATCTAAAATGATCATGCATCATGGTAGACTAGGAGATTTATGGATTTGATATTGTCTCATCATGAGTGACTGCATATATAGGTATACAAACAAACTTGGTGTGATGACAAATGGGATGAACAAATGGAGTACATTCAGAATGACATGTTTTCCAATAGATGAACAAATGATGCATGCAAAGAGATGTGCTCGTGAACAGATGATCATGCAAAGATGTTTTCATGATTGGATGGATGGATGAAAATGCTAGGATGTGTTCGCGAATGGAGGAACGTGTCAAGCATGCCAACATACAAGCAAGCAACAACGTGTGAATGCAACATCAAGTGAACCCATCAACCATTGAATAATCTGTGTACTTTGCCATGTGGAGGTGAAGTTGTGACACACCATCAGGAAATCCATCACCCACAAACATTGTAGCTCAACATGCACACTAGCAGCAGAACGAATGTGCTAGCACTGTCATGTCGAGTCTTGTCCAGATTCATGTCGTCCACATCTCTACTGTGGGCTATACTGTCAGTCAATGTAATGTAACATGGAAGTCCAAGATACCCACTTGTCATATGAAGATTCATGTAAATTCAAAGGGTAATGGAAGTCAAAAATTCACGAGGGAAGTCAAACAGCCACAAGAGTCAATTTCTTCCTTGGCTATAAATACCCCGTCATTTCTACATGCAAGGGACTTTTCACCTCGGCTCCTCCCAGATAGCCTTGAGATTCTATAATATTTTCTTTGAGGAGTAAGTAGTGGCTCCAATGCCCTGCCAATGGGATTAGTGATGTATGATGTAACAATGTGTCTCAGAACTTTCGCTTAATTCAGAAGCCTTCTAACAGGCCAACACATTTTCACACATGTGTTGTAACTATTGTAAGACTGATCTTGAACATTTGTAATGCATCTTGCTTTAACCAATGTTTAACACTTGAACTCATTCAATTGGTGTAATACATATATATTAATGAAAATGTGTTGTATGAGCTATTAACATTGTCTTTCCTGTATTGCTCACCTCCCCAAACATCAAACAAAACTTTCTCGTAAACTTGTTATAATGACCGTCGCACTCGCACAGACTCCTCCATAGTGTGTTGTACGTGTTATCTTTCCTTGTGTGTTGTGACTTCTGCATCTGTGTGGTATTTCCCTCTGGAAGTTTTGCATGTCTTGTCGTGTTATGTGTTCCTAACATATTTGGGGCTTCCTCCCATCCGACTTGGGACTCATTCCCATCCTCTCCCTCTACGGTGAAAGAACCATTGACACAAGTAACACTATCAATCACCAGGAACACGAACCTTACTACTTGAAGACAAAGAAGACCACTCTCTTATGATGACAAGAAAGATCTGAGGCAAAAATTTAAGATAATGGAAACTGGGCCATCATACCTGATGGGACTCCCACACCAAATGGTGTGAGTTCTAGTTGGGACTTCATACCGGGGTGATCCCCTAAATGTTGGCAGGTCTAGCACCACCAACAAACTCTGAAGGAGGATTTCACTTGAGATAAGCCTCATGTGGTACATCTTCCTATCTTGGGATGTCTCATATATTATTATATCCCCAAGGAGTAGAGGACAAAGCTAGAACCCATGGCAAAGAAGGGTATCTTTATGGGTTACAATGAGACTTTGAAAGCCTATTGGATCTTCATTCCTTCTAAATGGAGAGTGGTGATTAGGAGGGATGTGAATTTCAAGGAGGATAGGGCGTATTGGAGATCACAAGAGTATGATGAGAGAGATTCACAGACTTCTCCTCAGTAGGGAGGTCAAGTACAGGGAGCAGGACCTCAGGGTTTTGGATTGACTGGTACAATAGGTACTTTAGTGTTAGTGACATTTGGGGCACCAGTGGTGAGTTCACCAAGAACTTATTTAGGGATTCCATTGGTACATATTTCACATGGCACTTCAGGTGACACAAGCACAGGAGAACGATACAGTTTCTTCGAGGATAGGTGCTGGTACAGTCACACTAGGGTCAATTGGTAGACCTTTAAGTTCACTAGACTGGGGGATAGAGGATGAGGTTCCCTACGGGTAAGCTTATTTATGGAAGAGGAGGCCCAAGTGGCTTCAAGACACCTTAAAGGAAGCGGATTTTTTTGGTCCTCCGAAGACGATGAACAAGAAGAGTGTGCCACTTGAGAAATTTTGTAGTTATGTAGCCAAGTCTACCAGCATTGTTGACTCTAAGCCTACTAGATATGAGGATGCTTCCATCCAGGAGGTATGGAGAGAGTTTATAGTGGAGGATTATAACTCTATCATTAAGAACAATGTCTAGGAAGTGGTTCCTAGGCCTGAGGGCAAGTCAGTTGTGACTTCCAGGTGGCTCTACAAGATCAAACATGCTGCGAATAGAAACATTGAGATTTAAAGGCAAGGTTTGTGGCTAGAGGGTTCTCACATATAGAGGGAATTGACTATGATGAGACCTTTTCTCCCATAGCTCAATACAATTCTATCCAGTCCCTTATTTCTATTGCTGCAGAAATGGGCTAGCAGATCCATGAGATGGATGTGAAGACCGCATTTCTGAATGAATTTATAGAGGAGGAGGTGTATGTTGAGCAACCACAGGGCTTTGAGGTAATTGGGAAGGAAACCCATGTATGCCAATTGAGGCAAGCACTCTATGGACTTAAGCAAGCTCTAAGAGCTTGGTATTCAAGGATTGATACTTACTTGCAATAGATGGGTTTCACGAAGAGTGATGCATATCATATCTGAACCTATACTACATTGTTGTAGGGGATGATCCTCTCATTCTTGTGTTGTATGTTGATGACCTGTTCATTAATGGGGCAAAGAGACTGATTAGCGGTTTCAAGGAGGATCTTTCTATGGAGTTTGGGATGAAGGACATTGGGCTAGTGCATTACTTTTTGGGGTTGAGGTGTGGCAGGAGGAGGGGCATATCTTTTTGTGGTAGGGGTAGTATGATGTGGATGTGTTGAGAAAATTTTGCATGATAGACTGTAGACCCATATCTACACCTATGATCACCAACTAGAATAAGATTCATGCTTCAAATTCTAGTTTGGTGGATCCCACATTGTATAGGCAAGTTATTGGGTCCTTGATGTGTCTGGTCAACATTAGGCCAGATATATGCTTTGTAGTGAGAACTTATCTAGTTCATGGTTGAGCCCAGGAGGGTGCACTGGGTAGCTACAACACACATTCTTCGCTATGTTCAGGGGACTATTCATTATGTTCTGGACTATAGGTGGGGAGATGGAGTGAGGTTGGTAGGTTACACAAGTTCAAATTGGGCAGGGTGTTCTTTTGATAGGAAAATCACTTTAGGTTGTCACTTCAGATTTGGTTTGGCATTTGTGTCATGGTTCAATCGAAAGAAAAAGTTAGTTTCTTTGATCTCTTCCAAGGATAAGTATATGGCTTCTAGCCAAGCTAGTTGTGAGGCCATTTGGCTTCGCAAGTTGTTGTATGGCCTATTTGATTAGGAGTTGAGATCGACGATTATTCACTGTGATAATCAGAGTTGCATTAAACTCACAAAGAACCTAGTGTTTCATGACATCTCAAAACACATTTCCGTCAGATATCATTTCATTAGGGACTATGTTGAGAAGGGGGTAGTGAAGCTGGAGTATATATTGACAGATGAGCAGGTGGTCAATGTTCTCACAAAGTTGCCAAGAGGCAAACATGTCAATTTCAAGGACAAGATGGGTTTTTTGAGGAAAACTTTCCTCGATAAGAGGGAGTGTTGAATTTTAATGTACCTTTGATAAGTGGTTTCCCAGGGTTAGTCTCTACCTAGGGAAAAGTGTCCAAAATAATTCTTTTCCTAAGTGTGACTTTATTATTAAAGTGAAAGTGACTTTATAAGTGGTAAAGTCAATGTTAAATTATAAATTCAAAAGTGATTTTAGACATAAAGTACAATGTGAGTACTTTATTTAATGGGTGAATTAAAAATTAGAAAGTGAGAATTAAATGCACATTTATTCTCATCCCTTGATCTAAATGAATCTGAGCCATTAGATCTTAGGGTTGCCCAAAAGTAATTTAGGGAAACAAAAGGAGGAAAAGAAAAGAGCATTTGCATTCATTATTCATGAGAATATTGGAGCAAGGAGGTTGAGAGGTGGAGAAAAGTTTTGAAGGAGAAATTTGTTACAACAAGCTGAAGGAGTGATTTCTAGGCAAATCAAGGCATAGAAGACAACAAAAAGTACAGTATGAACAACATTTAATGTTATGAGTTGCATGTTGTTTGAAAGAAGTTTTTGAGAAAAGAAAAAATGAAAAATTTGTATAGTCCGTAAAACGGTATGGAAATCCATAAAGTCCATACAAAATCTGTATAGTACAGTCTGTACAGTCTGTATCTGTACAATAAATATTTTCAGCTTCAAGTGGGCATGGAAATCGAGGCAAAGTGGGCATAGTTTTCAAGGAGTTTTGGGCTAAAGAGATTAGTTGTATTTTTATGTTTTGTTTTGTCTGCAAATGTATTTTTCCTGAACTTGAAATATAAATAAATTTGAATAGCTCTCTAACAAGTTTTTCCTGAAGAAGATTAAAGGGGTTTTTCTTGGGTCTAAGTTGACAAAAATCTATGTGTATTTTTATGTGTGTTGATGATCTGTTTATGTCCATATTTATTTTCAGCATGTGTTGATAGTCCCATGTGTTTTAATCTGAAAATTTCATTTCCAGAATTCTATATGTTGAATGTATGTTTATGGGAAAGGGAACTTAACTTAATGGGAGTGATAACGTGAAATTAAAACTGGGTTGCGATTGCAGAAAACTTTTTAGTCGTCAAATTTCAACACAGAACCATCCTGAGTTTTTGAACCCTTGAAATACAAAGTCCAAATATAATTAGCTACTAATCAATTTCATATACTATTACTACTATGTACATCTATGTTACAAGATTCATTTGCATCAATTGGAGTGGAAGGAAGGAGCTCCAACTGTGTATTTGATGAGACAAGTGATGCTTGTTCATGATAACACCCATGATCAATTTCCATGAAACAGTTCCTAAATATCATGTCTGTAAATCCTACAGTCTCATTATGACCCTCAAGTGGTGTCACAGTGTGTTTCATGTAGGGTTCACTTTCTACTTGAATGTGGTTGTTGCTACCTTTGTATGGAAGCCATAAATGCATCGAGTCTATTGAAAAATATCCTTGCATTTTACTGGACCAATATCTACTCAATAGTAAACCATAGGCTTCAAAGATGTCCACAATAACAATATTAATATATTCGTGAACTCTATGGTCTAATGAAAAACAAATAATAACATTATTGAGTTCACCAACTACTTTGACTAGTGATCTATCGAGTTGAATGATTCGTACAATAGTTTTGTCCCATTTAGAATTAATTTTCTTGGCAACAGATAATGGCATTACATTCACATATGCACCTAAATCAACTAAACAATTATGGAAATTATAATTAAATATTTCAAAAGTTTACAAAAACGGGGGCAAAGAGTGTTAGTATTTACTTTTACAACATTGGCTACAAATTTGAGAATTCCAAGAGACTTACCAGACATTGTTTGAGAAGTAGAAGCTTTCTCACTAAACAAAGGTTGTGAAAAGGCTTGGACTAGAAACTAATGATGGCTTGCTACCTTTACAAGATCAAAAATGGAAATTTTAGCACGATCTCTTTTCATGTCCTCGATGATGTTATAATTGGCACTTTCCTTTCAAAGAGAGTGTGTTGTAGTGTCTAGAGGTGTAGATGTGTTCGACACTTCCAGAGTGATACACTTGCTTTTACTATGGGTGGAAGTGTTCTTAGTAGTCGCATTTCTAGACTTATTATGTGTATTCTGAATAGGATTAGTTGGTGGTAGAATCTTTCTTAAAAATTGTTTCTT
Organism: Pinus taeda; assembly: GCA_000404065.3. NCBI lineage: Eukaryota > Viridiplantae > Streptophyta > Pinopsida > Pinales > Pinaceae > Pinus > Pinus taeda. Next base: position 14,758 of record APFE031610640.1, on the reverse strand, counting down.
CAACTCTTGTCTTTTCAATTCCTAGTCACAAATGGGTCCTTTCCTAAAATTATAGCAGTTGGATGATTGCTAAGGATGAGCTTCATTTTTGGGTAGTTCTTCAACACTTTTCTTGTCAGCATTGAAAATGACATCAAAAGCATTGAATGAATGTACAATACCTGAACTTTCTCCAACAATGGAAGGTTCATTTGTTTCTTTTTCCTACTCTACCTACTCATTTTCTAATAGAGTATGAATGATATGTGCTACCATAACAATCATGCGATTCCATTGTGAGCATGTATTCTTTGAATGCCTCTCCAAATGGAAAGTGTAGTAGTCTTATATGCCTAAAATTTTGTAATTCAACACAACATTTGAGCTTTTTGCAGATTTAGTTGGTTTATTACTATTATTTCTTCTAAGTAAAAAGGGATGATAGGACTTGCTACTGGTAGATGCCTAACTTGAATTTCTCTTTAATTTAGATACTTCATTAATGAGTAACTTTAATGATTTGGTCAAGCTTTTAATATCAAAAGAATCCTTTTCTTTATCTTTATTTGAAGAGTCTTGGTTTTTCTTACCATCATCCTTGGTGTCTTTAGAGTAATCACGATCTTTAATCACTCCAATGGAGTGCAAGTCCTTCTCAATTGCAATGGATTTTGAAAACTTTAAAGCTAAAGTCTCCTTTGCAGCTCTCATGACAAAAGAAAAAGTGTTTGTGGGCAAGGAAACTATACAATAATTCTTGGTTATGGAATCATATGGTTGAACATAAGCAAGGAACTTATTTAATATGCAAGTGAACCTTTGATTTAAATCCTTTACTTTCTCATTTTTCTCCATATTAATGTTCTTGAGTTCCTTCAATACCATGGTGGGGGTTTTATCATCCATAAACTTCTCTAAGAACAATTTCTTAAATTCCCTCCAATTGCGAATTGAATTGGCTGGAAGGCTATGATACCATACATACACTCTACCTTCTTAAGTGTACGAAAAGAGTCTGCAAGACACATCATCAAAGCGTACCTCAAGCATTCTTAAATGCATGTAGAAGTCATCTATATGACCTTTAACTTTATTTTTCTTGTCAATATCAAACTTAGATAACAGCTTCTATGGATGTTTTGGAATTTTATGAAGGTTTTCCAGAAGAGCGAGTGGCCCTTAGGCTATCCAATATAAATATTGATCAACCATATCTTCTCCTCCTTTTTCCTCCTCCTACTCTGAATCAGAAGATCCTTCTCCTTCATGATTCAACCCTTCATTATACCTAGGTTGTTCCTCATCAGAAAATTGAAAATCTCCCACGTCACCCTCTGGTCCTTTCTTAATAGGTGGAAGGTCCCCTTATTGAACTGTATCTTCCATGGGTTCTTCTAACTTTTCAAGGGTGGAAAAAACCAAATATTCCACTGATAAAACCAATGCACTAGTGTGGTTTATGTCTTTATGTTTCAGAGTATGAGGAATTTTATGAACAAGAGGAAGTAATCCAAAATATTTCACAAACTAATGAGTAATGGGCCTGATTATCCAGAGCTGATCATAAGTAAGTTCAAAAGTTTGTCCCAAACCCAAGTGATAAGATTCTTTGAATTTAGGAATAGGAGTTGGAGTAGAACTCAGACCGTTACTGCCTTATACATATGCTTCATTCTTAGGGTGAGATAAATTAGCAACCATAAAAAGGTGGCTTCCCTCCTTCTAGCGCCAAAATGTTGGTGGTGTTGGATACCGCTAACATACTAGGGATCTCCCTGATATGAAGTCCCAATTAGACTTCATGTCATTTGGTATAATATTCTCATCTGGAATTATGTCTTGATTGCCATTAACTTAAATATTTTCCTTGGCTTCAACAATTAGATTGAGGGAGTAGCGTGCATGTACTTCTAAATGAGCAAGAGAGTGTGCCTTGTGATATCTTCAATTGTAAATATATCAAGGTTATTTTGATGAAAGGAACAAAAATGAGTCTCTAAAAGAAAATTAATAATACTAATCTAGTAAAGACACATTCACATAAACAAGGAAGAGTTGTTCGTCATCAAGCGAAATAGTTCACATATATGCCACAATAATTATGACAATCACAACACATTTCCAACAAGTTGAGCACCAAAGGCACTGAAATAGTTTAATTTATTTAATACATATGTAAGCCAACATAAATTGCAAACATCTAAAGATTAGACTCAAAACATACATGATCTATGCATGAAAATGTGTTGGCCAAACGGCTTCATGTATTAAGCAAAATTTCCAAGATACATGAGCACAATGAACACCAATAAATCTAATAGTGGAGTGTTAGAGCACAAAAAGAACTCTCTCTCTCTCTCTCTCTCTCTCTAATGCCTTGTGGGAGAATCCAAAGTGAAAAATAGTTTTCTTAAGTAATGAGGCTTCTTCTATAAATAGAGGCATGACCTTTCATATCCTCATGACTCTTAAGTTTCTCATATGTTTTTACAACTTCTTATGACCTTTGGACTTCCACACAACTCTTGGAATTCTAAATGACTTTTGAACTTTTTAATGACTTTTGGAATTACATGTGTCTTTTGGACTTCTTCATATAGCTCTTTTGTCCATATATGACTCTTGGACTTCCATATTTTGTCTTTACAATAATTATATAGTTACATAATCATTTTTGTAGCATCACGAGGTAACAACATGACAAGTCACTAACATTGATGACTTGGACTCGTAGTGAGCGATGACATGGAATTTCTTGAGAGGTGACAATTCTACCACTTGCATCTTCAATCTTGAATGAAATTCATGTTTTTGTTGCCTATACCCTCCAAAGGGTGTAATATCATATGGAGTCATTATGAGTTACTTTGATAATCAAGATTCCAATGTTCTTCATCTCGTGGCATTATGTTTTCCTTGAACTTTAATACTTTGTCAATATTCTTCCCTTTGGTAGATCTCCTCATGCATCCTTGTCATGCTTTTATGGAACACCTACAACTAGGATGACTCATGGAATGAAAACATCAACCCAAAAAATTCCTATCTTAACATGTTTTATTGTGAATTTTATGATCATGGTTCATCATTGCACTCAGGAAGAGAGGAGAAATATTTTTGGGTGTAGGGTGCACTGTCAAGGGACAAGGGTTAGGTTCTCAACGCTTAAGGATGTGTTGTGTTCTCAACTAAGAAGAACAAAATTAAGGGAGGGTGCAGGGCGCAAGCTGAAGGATGAAGGGGGACCAATGAGGCTTGTTGATGTGCCATCCTCTCAACTGGGAAAGTATAAGTCACAAGGAGGGTGCATGAAACTGTGTGAAGGTTGAAGGAGGATCAATGTTCACTATTTATGTGCCATGCACTCAGTTGAGGGCTTGGTGAGGGCACAAGACACATCCTGAAGACGGAAGGAAATCTTGACTATTGACTAATGATGTGTCATGCTCTTGGCTGAAGGAGAGACTTTATTTAGGGCACAGTTCGGAATGGGAAGGAGAGGTTGTTGCTTCGAAGTGTACTATGCACTTTTGGAAGGGCGCATGGTGCAATTCAAACAAGGAAGGAATCCTGGCTCAGCCTTAAGAGTGCATTATGCACCCCCTTAGTTGATCCGAACTTAAATAGGAACACAAAAAGTTATAGATATAACCATAAATATAGAGACACAGTAGAAATAACACTTCATTTCATTAATATTATAATACTAAAATGTGCTTACAAATAGAATGGAAATAAACTAGCTCAGGCAATGGTAGCTTATCTTTGAGAAGATATGTGGCGGCTACATGCCTTTCAACTATGTTACAATGAGGCTAAAGGGCCTATTTATTATTGAACAACAAGGGAAACCCCTAAACAGCCAAAACCCTAACCCTGGGAGATGGAACTCTCACACTTGTTGTTTTCTTTCCACAGGGGGCCACAGGAGAGCTTAGTCATTTTTCCAGCCCTGAAACACCCATTGTTTCTCTACACCAAGAGAATTTCTCAGAGCTAATAGATTTTGTCAATGCATCTGCAGTATTCTTCAAAGTGTCCACCTTTACCAGCAACACCTTTTTGTCTCTATCATATCCCTCACAAAGTGATACTGAACATCAATGTGCTTTGTCTTTGAATGATAAGCAGGGTTCTTTGCCAAGAAAATTTCACTTGGTTGTCACAGTCTATCCTTATAGCTCCCTGTACTAACCCCATACTTGAGCACAATCTCTGCAACCAAACTTCTTCCTTGTTTGCATGAGTGGCTGCCATGTATTCTGCCTCTGTAGTTGATAGTGCCACTACAGATTGTTTTACTCATCCAACTGACTGCACCTCCAAATAGGTTAAACACATACCCACTTGTAGATCTTCTTTGATTCAGATCTCCAGCCCAGTCTACATCAACAAAGCCACGAATATCCAACACTCTGTCCAATCCTGGTCTTCCTTGGTAGCACAAACCATAATCACTAGTGCCATGCAAATACCTGAAAACCCGCTTCACTGTTGTCCAGTGCTCCTTCCCTGGTTTTGACATAAACCTGCTTAATACTCCCACTGCATATGCAATGTCTGGTCTAGTACAGACCATTGCATACATCAAGCTACCAACTGCACTGGCATATGGAACACGGGACATGTCCTCTTCCTCTTCTTGTGTCTTGGGACATTGTTCAGTAGATAACCTCACGCCTACAGGAATAGGAACATTCACCGATTTACTATCTTGAATATTAAACCTCTGCTGTATTGTCTCGGCATAATTCCTCTGGTTTAACCAGAGCTTCCTCTTTGCCCAATCTCTTTTAATTTCCATGCCCAAAATATAGCTTGTAGCACCGAGATCTTTCATGTCGAATTTGGAGGACAATTGGGTCTTCAAATCCTGGATAATTTCTTTGTCATTTCCAACCAGCACATATCATCCCATAACAAACCAGATAAATAACAGATCACCAATTAAATTTTAACAATCACACGTGACTGCTTGCTTTGGTGAAGCAAGTCCGTATAAATGTTCAAATTTTAATACACATCCTGTGACTGGTTTTAACCCATACAAAGACTTCTTTAACTTGCATACCAGTTCTTTCTTACCCTTCACCACAAAGCCTTCAGGTTGCTTCATGAATATTTCCTCTTCCAAATCCCCGTGAAGAATTTTTGTCTTCACATCCATCTGTTCTACCTCAAAATCAAAAGCAGTAGCAACAGATAAAAGTTATCTAGTAGAAGTTACCTTGGCAACAAGAGAAAAAATATCACCAAAATCAATCCCCGGCACCTGGGAATAACCTTTTGCTACCAACCGAGCTTTGTATTCCTCCATCTTCCCTTCTGCATTTGTCTTCTTCTTGAACACCCATTTGCTGCCAATGGGTTTCCTTCTAGCGGGCAACTCCACCAGATCCCAAGCCTCATTTTTGCGCAAAGATTCCATTTCATCAACCATGGCCTCTTTCCAGAGTTTTCCATCCTTTGAATCCACTGCTTCCTTCACAGTTC
>APFE031610631.1:0-38203 GCA_000404065.3 Pinus taeda | reverse complement strand
ATGATATACGCATGCCCCCCGGCCGAGTGAGGGTTACAAGTTATGAAGTCGATACCCCATTTGGCAAACGGACCGACGACAATTATAGGGTGGAGAGGAGCAGGTGGTGCACACATCTTTCGATCAAATACCTGACAATTGTGGCATTTTCGGACCGCAATAATACAGTCTTTGAATAAAGACGGCCAGAAGTAGCCAGCGCGCAATATCTTTTGGGCAGTGGCATACCCAGACATATGACCGCCACACGCTCCAGAGTGACAGTCATTGAGAACCCTTTCAGCTTCTTCATGAGTTAAACAACGCCGAAAAACTAAGTCTGCCCCCCGGCGATAAAGAGTATCTCCAATAATTTTAAACTGTTGGGACTGGAATCGAATTTTTCGACGTTCTGACTTTGAAAGTTCAGGCCGAAAGGATTGGGTCTGGAGATAGATGATTATATCTCCATACCATGGATCTAAAGTACTGATAAGAAACAAAGATTCGTCCACAATGGACTCTTCTACCACCCAAGTGCATATGGAGTACCTTGAGGCTGCCCCCCAGGCGGTAACTGACTGCCTTGAAGTTGACCTGACATCATCAGAATTTCTTCTACACTCAACTGACTATTACCACTACTTCCAGCTAAATGGATTCATGCAAAATATATTAAAATAATGTTCACCCTAGGGGGATGTGTAGAAAGATACATCTAGGAAAGCTTACAAAGTGCACCCTCCAAGGTGCATGACAAATAAAACAATAAAATATTTCTCTTAGGAAAGTTTCAACCTCCGAAAAGCAAGTGGTCTAGGAAATCCATGTGACCAATCCATGTGCAAATTCCAAGTCAACCAACTCCATGTATGAATGTGCAAGGTGCCAAGTAGATGGAGTGCTCCATAAGAGATGTAGTAGTCAAACCCAAAAATAGGAAGTGGAATATCTCCAATAAGAAAAATGCAAGGTGATAAGGGAAAGTTAGGGTTTTGAGTCTTGACCATGCTAAAACTCGAATGAAATAATAAAATGTATATCTCCAACATTTCCACAATTGTATCCTAGAAGAATATTCTCAAATATAGTAAGATGAAGTAAATGCCTGCAATGTTCCACATGTAGCTCTCCAAGGTGCCACATGCCTCTCAATAATGTCCTCAATAACCACCTTGATAAAATAATATATGCGTCAGGTCAAAGAGGTGAGGGAGCTCTCCAACGAATGTCAAAATATTACATGTGTAGTTGAAATATCCATGCAAGAAGATGAGAGAGAACCTATGTGAGGTGCACCCTAGAGAGCTATGCCATGTAACTACCTCAACCTCCCAACAAGTAATAAAATATATTCCTATGAAGTGTGCCCTAGGTAGAAGTTTCAAGGTGGTTAAAACTCATTATTGTCCATGTCAAAACTATGTTGTTTCCAATACCATCAATTGATTTTCCCAAACTGTGTGCACAAGAGAGAGTGCACCCTAAAAGGATTTGTGAACTACCCCAACAATAAAATGATCAAGTAATTCTTGGAAAGTTTTTCCCAATTGAGAGTGCTCAATAATAAGAATTCAAATAAATGCCAAATAACCCCTCCAATTGTGAACAACTACTCAGAAAGTAGGGCGTTGAAGCCAATAAAATCAAAGGTAATCCAACGAATTAATCTAACAACTAAATATTTAAATAAACTTTAGCATGTGTGCACAAAAGTTAATTTTCTAATAAAACCATAGATCAACATCCAAATAATCATAAACTAATTAAATCAAGATGAACATGTGTGCCAATGCGCGGGTATGTGTTTCAACAAATATTGTGCCATGGAAAAATGATGTATCCCTTGGAAAAGACCACCATGATAACAACACAGTGACAAAATGGAAGCTCCTCCTAGGTTGTAACCTAGGATTCTTTCATGGCCTTACTGTTAGAAATAAGTTCATTTAGTCTCATATATTTTTTCTCAATTTGACAATCATTATAAGGTATCTTGTGGCTATTGTATGCTTTAGAATCTTTGCATTTTCCAGACCTAAATTAATATTTTATCTTCCTTTTAATCCAAGTAATTTCTTTTCTTCTAATAGTTCATGTTTGGTAGTCACAGTTGGTGCATGATGAAATGAATGATAGAAATGCCAACAAGTATTGTTTCTTTGTTAAATGTATGTTGCAAAATAATGATTTTTTATTTATAAGTTCTCTTTCAATTGTTTATCTACTCTAGGATTGTCCTCCATCATGACAGACAGAAATGAAAATAATGATTTATGATCACAAGAAGTTAAGAAAGTTGATTTATATAAGCACATAATTGGATACTGTAAAGAGTGTTATTTACGTGGAAGATGAGGGCATTACATCTGGGCCATCTCTATCTGGAGGGATCAGTAGCTGGACAGTGTTATCTATGTCAAGAGTTAAGCGTTTGGGTTGGGAGAAACCCGTCGATGTAGATTTGTTGGTAGCTACTGACATTACAATTATTATGTATACAAGTCGCAATACTTGGATGACCAAGGTTGGTACAAATTATTTGGTTGGAATTTATATGAACGAGGTGGTAGTAAGAAGGTGGAGAATGAAAAGCACTTTCTTTTAGAATTTCCTGTGTACATTATATACCCACATTAGATGTCAAATTCAAAATTCCCTACAATACTAACTGTCCTAACCTTTTAGATCATCAAAACTATAGATATCTAAGAAATCTTATCTTTAGTATTTTCAAGCTAGAAATATAGTTCTAAAACAAACTAAGTAATTCCTTACCTTTTATTCACCTTTTTCCTTAAAGGTTGATAGACCAAAGTTGGTTTCAATGGACATAGATCCAACAACTTAATATAATGATGTGGATTTTCAATCATTGTCCCCTTAAAGGAAGTAAGGAAATCAAAGCAAAGGTGAGAATTATGTAGTATTAAATGGAATGTTTCAAAAGATAACAAAGTTTAGAGTTTATGGATGCTCACAAACTGCTATAAAATAATTGTATATATAAAAATGTATTTTAATTTTGAAACCTATTTACATTAGAGTGTGCATCAAGCACATATATTTAATCTAGTTTTACACCCTTGCAAACAGGGCATATTATTTGAATATGCATTGTTGAACTCACAAAAAAATTACTTTCATGATTTCACATATTTATTGGAAATTTTCAGTCCTTAGAGTTTTCTGGTCCTCTAGTTTTCTTTATATTGATCATAATGTGGTGGTTTATTTCTTTGTTTTTTTAAATGATTTAAATTGAAATTATTCTCCCAATCCTTTCAAGTTTTGGAAGATGAAATGACAAACTTGAGGAACTAGAGTTTGAAGTTACCATTGATGGTTTATAAAAACACAACCATCTTTAGAGACATCTTCTTTAATTACAAGTTGCAGTTGTAAAAAAACTTACTAGAAAGTGGTGACTTTTGGCTAAATATAGTATGTCATGTAAACCCTCCAGTAATGTTATGTGAATTATATGAAATTATAGAAACAATTCAAAAAACTAACCCATGTATCTAAGCAGCACCGAGTACCCCATGTTTAACTTCAAAATCTTCCCACAAAACTCAAACTAGAAAATTAAGGCACTAAATCCTCACATTATATTATCCAAATGAAACAAGGCCTTCACATCAAGAATACAAGGGTTTCCTACAATAGAAATTTATAGATCAAAACATTACTATCACCCTCACAATAGAAGATTTTATACCTACAATCTTCTCTACGAATTCAAGCATATGATGTACAAATGGAGTCCAAGGGGAATGTTTCTCAATCCCCCAAGGTCATGAACATGTTAGGCAATAAGAGTTCTTATGCCTGCAAGGTTTAGTCTGTTGCTCTCCATGGAACCTTTTCTCTGGATTCTATGAATTCTACCAGGATTTGATCATTTTTCCTTCATTTTTGGAACAAGTTTCTTTGACTTCTATTAGTTCATGCACATTGGGTGATGGGTTTAAGTATTTACAATTTCTTTTTAACCAGATATGGATTTCTCCAAAATTTATTAGGGTTTGAACCATAATTTCTTCTTGGATCATGCTCTGGAGTTCTTTGTCTCCATTTTAGGCCAAGAATTCCATTAAATTTCAATATTTCTCATCGACTTTTTCATTGTGGGTTATGAATCTGAGTGCTTTCATGGTCATTGCTAATATGGTTTTTTGCTTGGATGCCATTTATTTTTTAGGATTTTAAACATGGAATGATATGTTACTCTACTTGTGTCATTGCAGACTTGTTATATATCCTCCTTTCACTTAGTACCATGGGAAGGATTAGGGCTGGTGGAGTGAACTATGGGGAATACAAGTATGAGAATCTGGATAGAGGTATATACTAACCAAGCAAAAAATTGAGAATTTTGATCACTAGAGTTGGTGGGTTCATTTCCTTCTGTATTGCCCCAAGATTGAAATATGAAGGGCACTACATTATTGCCTCTGATTAGAAGAAGAACGAACACATGACTGAGGATATGTTTTGCAATGAATTCCATTTTGTGAATCTAAGAGTTATGGAAAATTTATTGGTTGTTACCAAAGGAGTTGGTCATGTTTTCAACTTGGCTACAGACATGGGTGGTACGGGATTCATTCAGTCTAATCACTCTGTTATTATGTGCAACAACACCATGATCATCTTCAAGATCCTTGAAGTTGTGTGAATCAATGGTTTTAAAAGGTGATACCTTGTTTTGTTTCTGCACTTTGGATTGGATTGTTTTCCATTTTGCTTTACAAAACTAGATTCATTTTGACCCTGTTCTATCGAGTGCCCAACTAGGTATCAAGAGGGACAACTTTTTAGAGGTTCAAATATGTTCTAGAGTACAAAACTTTGGGAAAAGGTTTTCACTTCAAGGGATTTATCCCTCTTAATGCTTGACAATTTTGAAATTAAAATGGATTTATGCTAGTTTATACAAGTACTATCTGTAACTTTTTATTATTGAAAATTGAAATTACCTTTCTATAAATTGTGCAGATAATATTTGAGTCCCATAGAACATAAAATTATTTACAAAAAAAAAAACATTTTACTCTCACGATCACAACGTGAGTCCCACAAAACATGAAATTATTTACAAAAAAATATAGCCATTTCAATCTCATGATCACAGCCTGCTTGATTGCTCGACATAGAATATCTCTTCATAAGTTATTTGCATCTCTAGTTTTTCTATGCTTCTAGTGCATGCATTTATCCCGAATTAAAAAAATTGGAGACAAACATGAGCTTAAAGGAGTGTGAAGGCCAACTGAGGTATGTAGCCATATGTTGCTTTAAAACTCTGGTAATGCTATTCAGTGCTATCTCAGATTCTCACATAAAATTTTGGTCATAAGGCAATGCAAGATTTGAGTACAGAAATGTGTTTAGGAAAAGCTTGGATGTTTGATGAGAAACAATTATCTGTGATTTTATATGGTTGTCCAAACAGATTCGAGGTTACCTTAAACTGTTAGAATTAACTGAATATTCAAAAAGTTACTATAAGAGCACACCTATGAAGTAGGACACTCTGATTCTTTTAGTGGTACACTCTAGATATATCAGTGGCCTCCATAGGTTGGAGAAGTGATGTAATTCCATAAGACTTGGTTTATCATAGTAACTAATTTGTTTTTTACTAAAATTTGATTATTGTCCTACAATTGTTAGATCAAGATTGGTTCCCAAGCTAGAAGAGTTGTCTTATGTAGGATTAAGTTGTTATAGCTCATTCTCACTTGAAAAGTTTACTAACTAAGGCTCCTCCTACCATTTGTAGGAAGACAATCACATCTACTGATAGGTTTGAAATGTGGGGGGACGAAAAGAAAACACAATCCTTTACATTCATTGATGCATGTGTGGAGGATGTACTAAGGTACCCAATATTGAAATGGCTTTTAAAATTCAGTTTTGGAGCTAATTCTTTCAACCTGTTTATTCATATTCATGTTGCTTCTTCTTAAAATTCTTTACGTTGATATTCCAAGTTGACTAAATCAGACTTTAAAGACCCAGTGAATATTGGTAGTGGTGTAATAGTCAGTGTGAATGGATGGTTGAAATGGTGTCAAGCTTTGAGAATAAAAAGTTTCTGATACATCACATTCCTGGTCCAAATGGTGTACGTGTTCAAAATTTTGAATATACATTAATCAAGGAAAAGCTAGGCTGGGTGCCAACCATGAATTTGAAGGTAATGTTATAGGTATTATATTTCATATTGTTAAACTAAATGCAATTCAATGGCCATTATGTATCGATGGATAATAGAGTCACATTTGTTTACTTGCAGTTTTGGTGGGATGGCTTGAGAATTACTTATTTCTAGATCAAGGGACAAATTGAGAAGAAAAAGGCTTAGGGGAATTGATCTTTCCATCATTGGGTCTTCCAACGTCGTTGGCACTCAAGCACCTATTCAACTTGGTTCTCTTTTTTCTACTGACATAAAGGAATGAAGGTCAATCTCTGGTTAAGGGGATAAATAATAAATTAGTTTTCTATAGGTGTGCAAGATGGTTTATAGCTATAGTTGATAAAAAAAATTGTCTTCTATTATCTATTTTCTCTTTGGTTTAATAAGTTCATTTATATGGTTCTTTCATGTGATCTGAATCATTGCAAGAGTGAGGAAGCTTCTCTTATCAAAAAGAGCGTGGAGCTAAAAGATCCTCAAAACCTAGACTAATGCAACTAAAAGATAGTTAAGAATTATTGGTTGCCACCTTTGTTACTATATACCATATGTATTTTGTTGCAAGCACTCAAAGCAATGTTTGGTCACTCTTAAAGAATTAATATTGCCCTTGAACCATTTATGTGTAACTCTTGGTATACATAAAACCATGCAGTGTGTTTGGCGGTTATAAAGATATTAGAAAACCATCTCTTCTCTTTCTCGAGTTTGGAGTTTTCTTCTGAAAACATTTTGTAGTGTATATGTGAAGTTTAAGAGCTTTTCATTTCAAACTGAATTATTATAGTTTTAATGTTTAATAGTTAGAGATGAAATTAATTGATAGACTCAATGATAGTATTTAGGTAGGTCTACTGAGATATTATTATTACAAACTCTATAGAAGAAAATTTATGTATTCTTACGATCCATCAATATTGTACTCAAGAGTGATGTATTTTTCAAATAATTGATGTGGTTGATACATTCTAAACTATAATTCCTATTAAATCTGTTACTCATGATAATACATTTATGTTTCTTAGATTATAATCTTAGGAGGCTGATTGAAGCTATATGCAAGCCTAAAGGAATGCTTTGCAACCTTTACCAGAAACTTTTGATTTGGAAAATATGTCTAACCAACATAATGTGGATATTGAATAACATATTTATCCTGGTGAATGACTGAATCTAATGGATGCTCCAATGTTTCCGCATTATCAGGTTGTAAGGAGAAAAGTAAGGTGTAGTTTCAGAAACATAGGAATTCAGTCTAGTGGTCGTAGTTCTTTTGTGAATGGTTGGGCAATTGGAAATGTAACAAATTATGATATTTCAGCTAATCATGGATGCACTTCGAAAGATAAAATTCATAGTGGCTCGAATCCAATTTCAAATGTGTAGTCAACTTCAAGGCTTGAAAGGCAAGTGGTGGACCCACATGTCCTTCATTATGCAAGTGTGTTTGTGGATGCTCTCAACAACTAGGTCATGAATGATCATCTACAACTCTGTTCAAGATGTAGCTATGGAACTACTTCTGATGGTAATAATTATAAATTCAGCATCAATCAGACAACATTTCCAAATGAAGGGCAACCATTCATGGATTTAAGCTATTGTCCTCACCCAACTCAATTTCCTAGATCAGAATATGAACAAATGACCTTTTCTTGTAGTAGCGTGGCTGGATGTATGCTAGAGAACAACAATGGATGTGCCAATAATCCTTTGGATGGTAGACAAGCATCCTCTAAAAGAAATATTGTGAAAGTAATTTTAGGTCCATCATATTTAGATGTCCTCCCATTTTCTTGATAATGGGATGATAGCCATCTCCACCTTATAGATCCTGGATGACACACCATCGGTATAAACCTAAATATTCCTGCTACCACTGCAACAATTCGTACTGTTATGCCTTTAGAAAAAATAGTCATACCCAGGGCTAGTGCAGGTGATGTGTGTCCATATTTCAGAGGTTTATCTATGGCTAGGCTATCATAAGCTCCCCAAAGAGTTGTTCGAGCAAGACACAACCCTCCACATCAACATGAAAAATGTTTACCTCAAATATGGCTATCTGAAAATGTTGCAAGGTATATACCTTTCTTTTCTTCACATTCCTGGAGACGGTCTTCAGGTGACCAGTCTGCAGACACAAGTCCAACAGGTGTAAGCACTAGTGCCCAACTACGCTAGCCCAATATGTTTCATGTGTCAACTAATATATAGAGTAGTTTGCATTTAGTTCGATGGAATAAAACTTATTCTATGCCTAGTCTTGGTAATGCTTCCAGTGTGAATGTTGGTGTAAGTGAGCATTCATCTTCTCAGCAAGAAGAAGCTAGTTCAAGAAACATGATGATAGGTATTGCTAGTAATACCTAGTTTCTTGCAAGTTTGGAGATCATAACAGCTAACCATGAACCTAGAAATTGGGTTCCAATGAACCAAAATCTAAATGGACCTAGGGATATTGCTTCTTCAATGCTACATCCGCTACCAAGTATGCCTTGTGGATCACATCATATTTCATTCACACAAGCACCTAGAAGTAGTGGTTCTTCTCAAGGACAAGGCTTATCATCATTTTTTTCCAAGCCTTAATAGGTAGCCATTTTAATCCTTCTCAGAATATTCATTCCTCTTCATCATCAAATGTTCATGTGCCACCAGTCACTAGTTTTCAAGTCCCGTAATATCTTAGATCAGTCATAGTATTTATGGAATGTCAGGGCGATGGGTTGGTAAGTGTACCATTTGGGTCCCTACAAGCAATTACTGTTGAAGGTGATGTATGCAATAGAATAATGGCCGAGGTTAATATCTTACCAAGATTTTTTAATGAATTAGAGACAATGACTACTATATTAATGGAATTTTTTATGTAGTTCTTCAATCTTAGAGGTAGCTATAATTTTAGATTTGGCTCTTGATGAAATGATCTAATTATAGAGATCCTCTCTTCTAAAAGAAACTTGGGTAGTGGAATGTGTAGGGCGAATTGAATTGCTCCCAACATAGGGAAGGAGGGCCAACATAGACTAAAGTTCCCAAATCTTTGTCAAGACAAATATCAATTATGAAATTTTGTTCAAACCTTGTTGAAATTGATGTGATACGTAAAGTTGCCAATCCTGATAGAACTGGTACATGGTATGAAAGAATGAATATCTATCGTAATATGTCATTTAGTTAATCAATCCATAATTTTTAATAGATATAGCCATTAAGAGATTATTTTCTTTAGACTCCTTAAGTTACAGTATCTCATGGGTTGGTTGACTTGTGTGGCTTGCTTGATACAATTGTGTACAAATGCATGAGTCGTTTGACTATAAGAGTCACACGTGTATCATGAGTTCCCAAAAAAACTTCATTGTTTTCATTAGTGACTATTATGCCTTTTGAATGGCCTCTGAAAATCTTATTTTGGTTGTTTCTAGAGAAGTTTTAAGTTTGTTGATCAATGCAAATGATCTTAACAGGTTTTTGAAAAACTTGGGCCAAGCTTATATGACCTTCTTCAGAAAAGTAACTATCGCCCATTTCCCATTGATCTTGTTAAGGAGGTTGGTAGGCAACCGTTGCAGTCTCTAGCATGTGTGTAACGACACTTATTTTCCCTTATTAGAGACCTTCATTGGCAAATCAATGATATTATCATCTCAGAGTTGCATATATGATATTTATTACTAATTAGGTCCTGATAAAATGTCTATCCATTATAAGGGATATTCATTTGAGATTAATAACAATCTGTATTGGTAGATATGCATGTTTTGAAGCTCATTGACACAGATTTAAAGCCAAAAAATACACTTTTTGTTTCTTCAGACATTCTGAAGATTCCATATAAGATAGTTAAGTGGCAAGAGAAACAAATTTTTTTTGTCAACAGATTTGATTGTATTAACAAAACATAACTATTTGACTATGGTTCCTTTGGTTCAATACATTCTTTCTTTGTTCTCTAGTATCTCTTTGTCTTTGAATGTATGTTCTCATACATTCCAAGCATTTAACTCTGATTATTATCTGTTTTAAAAGGGTTTGGAGAGGTCATCACAAGAAATATGAAACGGATTGCCAAAATCAAGTGCAATAAAGTTGACTCATTTTGGAAGTACCACTTTAGAAGGTGAAGATCATACATCAGTGATCTCTGTAATGCATTATCGAGCTCCTGAAGTAATATTGGGTAAGAATGGAAAGATGACTAAATAGGATTAGCTTATCCAATTGAGTGAACTAAGTGGATTAAAGCACTTTCTGATGTTCAAATGAGCCATTAGATTGAACCTATATCCAATTGCATTGTAATTATTAACATGAATTGGATGGAGCCACCCCTATGATATCTGTAGTGCGAAATGCATACTTGTGGAGCTTTGCTCCATAATTTATTATAGCATAATTTTTTTTTGTTTATGATATTTAACCAATCGTAAATTAGAAATATATTTATCATAGTTGCATATTGAATATGCAGGGGAAGACACTGTTTCAAACCCATGATAATTTGGAACATCTTGCCATGATGGAAAGGGTATTGGGCTCATTGCACATCATATGATAAATAAAACAGGGCAAGTTTCATGATGTTCTTCTAGTGAAATAGTGTCTTAATAAGTTTTTTGGGTGTTATAAATGACCTATGTTAAAAGTAAACTATAACATTCAATATCATCCTGTAAACAGTTGCAAAATGAAAAATATTTTAGGCATGGAAAAAGGTTGGATTGGCTAGAAGGAACTTATTAATAAACCCTCCTCATGCCAAGTAATCCTTTCATGGAAAACACGAATATTATACTCACAATAGGTGGCTTGTACAAACTATCATGATTTACTGTGGTTTGAGCCTATCCAATGCTCTATGTTAATTGGACCCCTTCCTCTAGTGGTTTCTACTATGTTCCATAAACGTTTGTAACATTTAAATCATAATAGTGTACTATGACAAACTTTTCTAGACTGTAGTAGGTCCTACCCACCATCTCTGGTGGTAGAAACCAAGTACGATGAATGTTCACCTTCCATCTCCTAAGGTGCATCAACTTTTGTCTTGTGTGCAAGTTGGAAGCCAATGCCTTGCTGATAGGGGTAGATTTTTCTTTTTGCCTGAAAAAAGGATTGAATTTTGTACTAAGCTACCTTTTTTTTTTATCTTTATGCTATGATATATATAATATATGTATATTTATAATCAATATTGTGGTAACTTTTAGTTAAATATAATTATAACATAGGTTGGGGTATTTAAACTTTTCACCTTTGAGGACAATTTTTAAACAAGACTATAGACGAATGTGTTGGTATGCTTGTCTTGAGAATATAATGATACTGATCCATTTCACATTGCAGCAGATTTGCAATGTATTGGAGCTTGTATGGTGCCAAAGAGGTGACAATATGATACTTGAGGTTAGTTTTTGAGTTATTTATATCTTGTTTGTTCCAATTTTATTTTCTTTGTTTTATATTTACCTAAAATACATCATAGACAACATAAATGGACAATTTTTTCTCCTCCCCCTTCATCAGAATGAGTGCAGCTCAGGCCTTTAATTTCCCTTAGGTCACAAAGATGTAATGTTCTGTCTTCCTTTGGCATAAATAGAAGTGAGTTCTCAGTTCCTTGGTTATTAGAATCCATGGAAAGTTTCCATTTGCCGAGTGAAAATTAAGCTTCATAACCTGTTGCATTTAGTTTATGATGTATGCAATATCTATTTATGGGGGAATTTTATGCTCATTACATTGGCATTGTGTGTGGTTCATGCATGTTATGAATTAGAAATTTTAGGAAACTGCCATCAGAGTATTGAAATTAGATTGACTGATCTCTTTGTAACAATGTAAGGCTCTCCAAATTTCCTTAACATCAGTGTTATCATAGAAACTCTACCCTTGATTTTTGTAAGCTTGCATGCAAAAGAGTATCTGGGGGCCTATCATGAATAAGAGTCTTATAGTGTGAGTAGTAGGCCTTGATGCTATTAAAATAGTAAACATGCCCTATAGCCCTAGACAATTCAAACAAAATCTAGCTATAGGGAAAATTAATAGGTCGACATAGGCTAATTGACTGAAACGAACTTTGAGCCCTTCCAGAAATTAGAGAAATTGTAAACTGCCAAACCACTAACAAATTTTTTTAAGGAAAAAGCGAGAATTTAAGGACATGCCTTGCCATGTTTCTAGAATTGGAATGTAAGGAAGAAGTTGCAAACATTTGAGAGGGGAAGTTTCCTTGAGCCACAAACACTTCCCATTCAGATTCATCGAATTTGTGATGAGCTGAAGCTCGTTTGAATCTCCACCTTCCATCATTGAACATGTCTATTTTGGGTACAACAGGAGTTTGAGGGGAAGGAATAAGGAAAGCAGGGAGGTTGCCTCTAGAAACCACCCAAAGATGTAAGTGATACAAACCAATGAATATTGAAACACCAAAAAACCACAAACTAGAAAACATAGATCCACCTAAATTTTTCCATTGCAAATAACCCTTGAATGGAGCTCCTTGATCTGCCATTCCCAAGGTGTTTGGCTGGCTTGTCTGCATTGGATACTTCATGTCGATTTTTGGGCACATTAATATCCACTTTATTTGAATTTAAGGGATTAGTGTAAATTCCATCACCCTACCTTTAAATAATGTTCCAAGGGTTGGTGAACAAAGCTCCTTGAAATACCATTCCCAAGGTGTTTGGATGGCTTGTTTGCATTGAGTACTTAATATTGACTGTTGTGCACATTAATATCCACTTTATTTTAAATTTAGGGGATTCATATAAATTCCATCACCACACCTTTTAATAATGTTCCCAGGATAAAGTTCAAAATCTAATATTGCCTAATGATCTGCCTCCTCATTCATTTCTCACTTGAAAGAATCAAATTGATTTTAAAAGCGAGAGAATGTTGTTTGATTCTAGAAAGGACAATCATTCATCTCTACTTTTCTTGATTGGATTGGTAAATTGTTTCTTTTATGACCAAATTATTAAAAATATTTTGAAGATCCCATGCCTAGTAGATGTTGTCTATTGAATGCTTTGGAGTTTTTGGTTGAAATCTAGCGAAAAAATTGTTGGTGAAATCTTGATTTTTGTTGTTTAAACAGGGTTTTCGACTACATATATGGATTCAACGCCCTAAGAAACCCCTCGGGCACTTGGATTGTAGAGAGTTCATAACTCAAAGTTGTGATTCCAAAAAACCCCTACCCGATTATGGGCAAAGAAGACGAGAAAATATGCCAGAACAAAACTCCAAAATGTCTAACAGATAGACGATGGCTACATAATAGGCTATCTTATTTCCTCTGGAATCATGAAGAACGCCACACATGTTGTACATGGTCTATTAATCTTTCAAACACATCCATTTTTTTTTTTATTGGTCTTTTCATTTATGTTTTTGTGGTGGCAGTTACGTGATTTTTTAACAAGCATTATATTTTGTAATAGTTGAAGAAATTTTATGTTAGTAAATGTGATTTAATCACAAATTAATGCTTCAGGTTATCCTCATTAGCTTTTTATATCCATTTCCTCTTGTATTTTTCATGTACCAGGCAATTTGTTTGGTAATTTGGATAGGTTAAATAGGTTTTATAAAAGCAATTATTTTAGGTAACAAAAGATGTTAATATAACATACAACAAAAGATGTCAATGAAACAATTAATTTCCATATATGGAATACTTGGTCCATCTAAAGTCATGGTCCCAATTATTCAATCTTGTAGCCTTTACTTAGTCTCTGTAGTCTAATAAACTTTGAATTCTGTTGTTTTCATATTTTTATTTATGTTTGTGTGGTAGAAATTATTTGATTTTGCGATAGACATTATATGAACGATTATCTATTTTTCATTTTGTAATTCAAGTTTATTCCTTAGAGGAAACAATTACCTGAGTTTTTGGGTTTTTTTTTTTTCCCGGAAAGAATTTTTTATGGATGGAGAAGCTAGAAATAATCCCTACCCCTTTCACACAATGAAGCGAAGAATATGTTAGGTTTTGTTGGTACTTGACAGGGCCATTCAACAATATAACTAAAGGCTAAATTGACAATAGTGAATATATTTAATGGAAACATCCATGAAACCCCACTCAAGGGAGGGGCATGCCCGCCACGATTTGGAAACCATGATGTATTGGATGCATGATTTCATTAAAGCCTTATAATATAGGGCTATTGAGCATTTTAATATGGCATTGTGTCACATTGTACATGTCTTCTGATAAAGGGCACATTGGGTGTTTTTATACATGTAAATGATGGTAGGGAAACCTATAAAAAGTATTCTTTAGTCTATGATCATGTATTTTTGTGTTTGCTATGTTCAAGTTGCATGTGAAGGCTCTTTAAAAAGAAAACAATGGAAAATGAAAGAAAATTTTTTCCCAAGTCATTTGGTTATAATGATTTTGTATGTGGTGTAAAAGGGAGGAATGCCAATTAAATTAAGGCACTTTATATACAAGCCGTTCACATTTGTTCCCAATTCCCCCAAGATTTTATGTTGTGAGATTGAATGTAATTACATTTAAAACACTTTTGGATAACTCTTTAATTTACTTGTTGGAGTCTTTGGCCATTGAGGACTATTTTTTGTATTTTATTTCAAGGTTTTTCAAATTTGTAGCAATTAATATCTGAAGATTTTGTAGATCATAATTTCCTTTTGTCAATATCTCTATTTGTTGTTTTTTATAGGTAGTATACATACTGTTGTGTATGCTGAAAACATTATACTCGTGTTCTTGCAATCTTTACCATTCTTAATTACAAGATATCTTGATTTTAGACTAATCAACATTTTACGTTGTTTCCGATGCACGTGATTAACATAAATATATGCAATTAGATGTGGATAGCATGACTTACGAGGTGATCCCATTTCATATTAGTTGGATTATCCTGCCTCACAATAAGATGGTTTAGTTGACATATTTTGATTTCCTTTTATGTCCTAAAACACTGAGTTAGCAAAATCATTTTGTCGATGATGACAGGAATTGTTGGTTTGGAGGAATGAATAGGTAATGTGAGTACAAGGTTCAGTGAAGAGAAAATTTCTAAGTGTTTGACTGAAAGTGCATATTACTCTGGCATAGAGTCTAGTGCACATGCAACTTCCAAGAAGCCACTAGAGAATGAACTTTGTAGATGTTAGGTATATGATATTTTCTTAGGATGCACTTATAATGCTTCATAGCTAGAAAAATTACTTGAAAAGACTAACAAGTTAGTTTTAATTACAATTTAGATGTTCTATGAAGGAACTGTCTTTGTATTTGGAGTTCAGTCTGTCATAAATAATTACCTTGATTTTGGAGGAGGAATACAAGCACAATGAAGAACTATGTATTCTAGACTATGGTCATATTCACCATTTGGATTGCATTAGAAATGGCTATTGCTGAAAAAATTGTGCCCTATTTGCAACAAAACAAATTTGAATGTATAAATTTCAGAAGGTAGTGAAAGTACCGATTGAAATGCATAATTCATTAGAAGGAAATTGACTTCAAATAGGCTACAATATTTTTCTAAATGATTACTGCCAAAATATTTTTCAGTGATTTATTGTCATTTGTTGCAAAATATATTGAAGATGACCCAAGAATCTCACTAACTTATTTAATGGACAATGTACAGATTGGTGCTTTTTTTCCATATTCTATTTTGTTATTGTTCTAGAACTTGCACTTATTTAACTTAACCTGCATTGTCCCTTCTTTTTGGAACACAAGGAGGGCTTTCCAATAGGTTGCTTGTTTCATTTTGTTTGAAGGAAATTAACTTTAATCTCAAGGTAACCTTTTTCCTTGAAGTCTCTTTCGATCGTATGAAAGATTATTATTGTTTTATGGGCTATTTCTTATTCCCATATTCCAAATACTCTCATGCAATTATGTTTTATTATTTGGATGATAGTTTTATCATTTGAGGTTATTTTGATTTCTCTACGTTATTTACAACTTGCATTTTGTAGCATGTAAATTAGTTGGCATGAGTGTGCCTTTGCTTTTTGTGAATGTTGAATATTAAGTTCCTAAGGTATATTTTTCTATGGTGATGTTTTATTTTCTTTGTTTATACAGGCCATATGGACACATAGTGGCCACTATTGCCCAACTAGAAAATGGCATTAACATTGCTAATTTTGCGGTACATGTCATATAAATAGTTTATAATCTATTTTAGTTTATCTTCCAATGTTCATCACCTTTCATGTTTTATATTTTACATTTATCTTCTTTCATTTGCAGAAGAGAAACTTGGTATTGATGGTAAGAAGTAGGAATTGAAGAAAGATGAGAAAAATAACACTAGAGTTACAAATGTCGAAAGAGAGAGAGAAGATAATAGTTCTAGTGATACCCTTAAAGCTAATATCCTGCATGAGACACAAATACAGATTGATGGTCAAGTCTTAAGAGTTGGTGAATTCACCTATAATGTCTTGGCAACACATGAATGATAATGTTTTGAAGTGATGAAACAATATTTCATGTGTAAATTGCAGTCCAACCGATATTAAGTTGGAAACTCATTGTAATATTTGACTTTTCATATAATATAATTTATGTGGTTGAAATGATTTATACTTGTATTGGATATTATTTAGTATTGTAATTAACATATGTAACCTTGTTTTTCATATTAAACAAACATGCACATTGTATGATTTTTTTTTTTAATTTAGTCACAAAAGCATATTAATTGATTTGTGTTGATTAATAAGGAACAAAAAATCAATCTAAAACTAATAATTTGTACTTTATATTGCCCATTCATGATGAACACAAAAAAATCAATATATGATGACTAAATTAGTCATTTATACTAATTATTAATGAATGCAAATGAAATGAATATAAACTACTAAATCATTCATTTATATAATAATTATGAAACTACCAAAAAAAGATGAATGAATATTGTAAATGATAAATTTTCTATTACAAATAATGACTAAATTTTGCATATATATGACTACTAGTAGCTAATTTAAAGTATCTTATAACGTGACCGAAATTTAGTCATATTTCTTTGGCCATTAATTGGTTTCAAATGACGACTAAAATTTGCATATATATGACTATTAGTAACTAATTTACAGTATCTTATAACACGATGAACATTTTGGTCATATTTCATTAGTCATTAATTGGTCTTCTTGGGTGTTCATGTAGTAGTATTTTTTCTTCTGTATTTGATAATTAATTGTGCTAATTAATGACTAAATCAATGACCAAATTTATGACTAAATATACTACTAGATGATAAAATTGAGACAACCAATTAATGACTAAGCTAAATACGACTAAAAGTTTGTTGCATTATAAGATATTGTAAATTAGCCACTTATAGTCACTGACGGAAAAGTGGTTGTTCATATGCAAATTTTAGTCATTTTTTTAGTAACTAAATAGCCATTTTGTACTAGTGGTGAGTTAGTCTCACCAAGTTCCTCTGAATTACATGGAGAACTTTGTCCGTCTCAGCTGCAGCACCTTCAACATCTCTTCCATGATGCCTATGTCGGGGAAATCTGTTAGGTCTCACTAACCCCACATCTGAAACATGATCAACATATTTTGTAATTGTCTTGTCTCATCAAAAAGGTCTTTAAGTTCATTTATATTAAAAATCCAAAAAAAATCTTAAGAAATTCAAAAAATAAAAAAATTGTTACCATTGGCACCCCATGCGGCATTTGGTGGTAATCTGGATCTCCCCGAAAATCCATCCCGACATAGGGGTAGTCATCAACTACGATGACTTATTGATCCCACCATGCGAAAAACATGTCATAAAAAGTCATCCTGGGGACATCACCACACCCTAGGCATTTCATCAGGTCAACCCATATTCCCATCCATGGATCCCTAGGGCTGTTGATAGTCAATAATACCTTGGGTCAAAGCCCAGGTACATTCTCAAAGAAGAATGAGCATAATATTGTGCCATATCCAAAATTCTTTGTCTAACCCTTCTGAATGGAAGTAAGTTAGTTCTTCATGTTGGTCAGTAGATGTATGCACCAATCAAACATTGTGGTGAGGCATTCCACTGCTAGGCTCATGGTACATGTGAGGCATAATGTAAAGTAGCATAACTGTTTACCTTCACAATGGTAAATAGTAGAATTTTCAAGGACAAACTCTCTACATGATTGATTGGAATCTAACTTCCAATCTTTTCAGGATGATCGAGACAATATATGTGGGCATAGTCTTCTACACTGTGACTACCCCTCATCCTGCCAGTAGAATGCACTACCTCTCCCTTTCGAGAAAGATCGATAATGAAGAAAATATCTTATATCTTGATCCTTAGGGGCATCTGACCAATCATGAATGTATCATCCTCTGCACTCCACTAATGAATCAACAACTCAAGCAATCATGTGTTGGCTTTCATGTTTGCCATTTTAAAGAATTTAGCAAGCCACAACCTCTCAAAGCATCCAAGGCATTTTGATCCTCCATTACTTGGTTATCTATAGTACTATGCTCCCTTTCTTGCCAGGTGATTTCCATCCTACCCATAAAAAAAATTTCAAACCATTATATTTATGTTTTAATTTTTTTACTTGCACACACGCAGGTTCCCTTTCTACACAATCATGTGTAGGGCCCCCGTATATGTGGGTTACCTGTATTCAACCCGCGTGTATGCAAAGTTGAAATTTTTAACATATTTTCCTATGGTCAAATCATAAAAAAAAGGTATCACAAATGATTAAAAGCATGATATAACAGTTACCTGGAAGTTTTGGAGCAATTTGAATGGTTGAATTGGACAGAGGAAGTTTGTTTGAGTTTGTATCCACAACTCCTTGCTCAAAACACAAATGACAAAAATGTGAGTCCAAACATCCTTATATAGGTTGAAAAATAAAAAATATTTTTTCAAAAGTTGATTTTTATCTTATAGACTTATTGACCTTCTGGCTTGGAGTGTTGGGTATGGGTTGTCTTTACAAGAAATTTTGGAGACTACTTAGAGAAATAATTTTGGTCCCATGACTACAACCCCGTCATTGTAGGTATCATTTTCTTACTAGCAAATACATTAGGGAATACCACTTTCCGCTGCATTTTGCATACTAGCCTCCATATTGCGATATGATTGCCATAGGTCCAACCCAATCGTCTCTTGGTTCACAAACCATTTTCACTCGCAGACTTAAAAATCATGATGCGATGGTAGAGCCAACCATTACATGAGCATCTTAGCTAGATCCTCAATGACATTTGTTGCCCAAGCAGCTATATTGACTAGGCTTGGGAGTCCTCTTTAATCTTGCCATGACTTGTACTTTGAAGACTCATTCTCATTCTTCTGTGCTTCTTTCTAGCCTTATACCCTAGAGGCTCCTTTGCATTGAGTTGTACTGCTACATTACATATTGACTATTTGCACCTTTTGGCCTTGAGTCGGCTACACTTGGACACGTGTTAAGCCACTTTTTCAACCATGTCTTCTACTAAATCAACCTTGCAACCACTTAGCCTCTGCAACTTGAAAAACCCTTTTACCCATTGAAAGAACATTCCTTTGAGTCTCCTTGACCATTTTTCACCTTTTTGCATTGAGCATAGGAATGTTCCCCTCCCAGGATCTAGAACATCTACTTTTTCAACACTCGTTCTTTCCACTGTACTATAGAATTATTTTATTCTTTTTCAAGCTTCATATAAAAGAAAAATACAATATATATATATAACTATATATATATATATATATATATATATATATTCCAAAAGGAGCGGGAAAGAGACATTATTTCCATATTTGATGGCAACTAGAGTCAGTTGTGTCACCCTTGAACAAAGCACTCAAAAGTAAGTATTTCTTCCAATCATATGGAGAGTTTGATTATGCATCCTGCATGATGAACTTATACAAAGTTATCATACGCTGCCATGTAGTCGCAGTGGAATCGTGCTTTTGTTCAAGGGAAGTGAACCTGAGTGAGCCTCTCTGAGGTGTCTTAGTAGGCCATCCCTAGTTGTCACTGTCATGCTCGTTATCACATCACTTTCATTGGTCCTTTTCTCCTACCAGTTTGAGAAGGTCTCCATTGACTTCGTACTAGTGGGTCTTGCTCTTATCAACTATGACAAATTGCTCTGAGGGAATATCTAGAGTTGCACCCTAGCCCTATTTTCGTTATTGATAGGTCACCTTATGCCCAACATCGATCAGTATCATGGGTCTTTGACTGAGTGGTTTCCCTTGTGTTTGACCTCAACTTTCATTATCACACATTGGGATTTATGTACTGCTTGGTTTCCATTTGACCCTATTGGTGGATTCCTCACCTTTATGTCAGTTTTCATTATTGGATGGCTTAGAGGGTTTCTATCATGCACTAGCCACATCTTGTGTATGCCAGAAATGTGCTTCAATTAGGTTACTACATATTTTTTTGTCTGATTCCTTCCACATTATTGGCCTACGAGTTACTCTCACGCTATATTGATGAAGGATACTTTAATGCCTTCCTTCGAGAGGATCTTTTCCCATTGAATTCAGGGCATTGCTTTGGGAAAGAGATCTAGAGTCCATTTGCTAGTACCTTAGGGTTTGAAGTCATTAGTGGTAGGTTCCTTCGCTATCAACAGAGGGAAAACATCATTGTCTCCTAATTGATAGATTCTTCCAAGTGTTTGACTACACCTCATTTATTCGTACTTGTTAGATTGTAATGGCTACCTTGACTCTCATCATCATTATTGGTGAGTAGCCTCGTGTTTGTTCACGATATACATCAATGACTGGTAATCAAACAATTTGTCATAGGTTGACTTCAGATAGTTTATTCCCATTGTGTAGAAATGTACCATGATGGTCGATGAAGACCTCACGTTTGCATCAACATGTCTTGGTTCACTTGTCAATTGCTCCTGTTTTTGCTAGTTGACACCATCCACCTTATATGTTGCAGTTCCTTAAAATAACATCTTATATGTTGGCAACCGAGTTGCAGTGTAGTACCATTTATTCCATCATGTTCACTTGGTACTATTTGGATCAGTTTCTTGACTTCAATGATCAGTTTCATACTTTAGCATCGTTGTTCATCTCTTTATATGTGATATTTAGACATGTACTTTCTTGATTCTAAACATATGATCCATTATGTATTTACAGTTCCTTTATACTTGTATACATATTAGATCCAATTTTGTACTTGACATGCAGACATGATTTACTATTTCTGATCATGGGTATGCCCACCTCAGATAGTAGTTTCTTTTTTATCTCTTTCACTGGCTTGGCAGGCTGAATTTTGGTGAACTCCTCCTCAGTCTCGGCATGATTCCTTCTATACACTTAATACATTTGGGCCATCATGTACCTATTCTGACCTCATGTATTAGGGGGCATCTCCTATAGCACCATTTACCACCCTTGGTAGATCTAATGCTCTGATTATGGCATAAGGCAACCCTTCCTTCCAGACTTGATCCAAAGTCTAAAAAACAGTGTTTTATTCCCTATACACTACTTTTCCCTGTGATAAAAGCATGTACATGTGGGTCAGCATATACCCAACCCATGTACATATGTTAAAATACTTAAAAAAAGAATTCCTTACTTTCGGGTAGAGTTCACAAGTTTTACCTATTACTCACCTCCTATTTCTCGTGGCCCAACTGTTTCCCAACTGAAAAAACTATTTTGGAGAAGTATAAATAAACCTCCATGGGAAGGCATTAAAGGAGAAGATATGAGATATTGATATTATATTGAGATTATCCCTGATCGAGTCTAATGAAATCCTTGTGCCTCCTACACTCCCCAAAGCTTCAGGAAACCCTTGTTTTCTTGTTGGAGATATCCTTCATTTTTATTGAGATATCTTTGTATTGGTGATGGAAGAATATTGCTGAAGGCTGGGAAAGGATGGATTCAAAGGACGGTTCTGCTTAGAGCTGGGGAAGGACTCAGGTCGTATTTCTCCACTTTGCTTGTAGCTAACTTCAATAAAGGGAATGTTGTTATGTTTCAGATATTAAATGTGTTTATGCATTGATTTATATTGTAATTTGTTATTGATGTATAATTTTTCATTCATTTATATGATTTAAATTCAATATCATGAACATGCTTTATGTTTCTACTGTTGTATATGTTTCATTTGAATAATTTTGAGATTTCAAGGACATAAGGAGAAGCTGAGGGTGTGCACCCTGCAGGATCTACCCAAATGTAGGACATTCGGGTAAGGACACTCTTGTACAATGTAATTGAATAAGAATTTAGGTTGATTGCCTGAGCATTTCTTGTTGTGGTTTACCCTTCGCTCTGTTGCGGTTCTTAACCCAAGACCCTAGGGTGCTCTCACCCACAACACATACCATTTTTTGATAGTGTTGAATCTATTTCTATCATAAAAATATTATTAAACACTCCTACAATATTATTTGAATTTTTTAATGAGATTCCAACATTTTTTTGCCATGCCAACAAATTTGCCAACTCCTTAGACAATTCCATTGTTATCTACATTGAATAAAAGAGAATACGTATAAGGAAACCCCTATATACTCGTAATCAATCCTCAATTTATGTTGTGATGTCAAGATATTAATCACAAACGGTGTTGCTCACTATTCAGATGACGTCGATCACTGTTCAATGGTCATCATAGTTGGCTAGAGTCAGCAGATAATAAATATCATTTGACGTAATTATTGTTCATCTGTACCTAAAGATGTGTATAAATTAAAATGTTTAGTAATGAAATATCCAAGCTTTGCATGTTGATTGTGTTCTCTGATATGGTATCAGAGCGAGAGTGTGAGGGCTTGCTGGTGTAGAGGTTGCAATAGTGAAGATGTGTAAAGTCTGAGTGACAGTTGAGGGTCACAGAAGTGACGTTGTCATTGTTGTAAAAGTTTCATGGAAAGTGTGGTGAAGGCTCAATTGTGTGCTTGTTTGTTGTGTAGAGCATGATTCCTGAGGTGGATACCAGTGTAGTTACTTGTAACTATTTTGCAGTTGTTCTGTTGAAACCTGAAGCAGTTGTGTTCCAGTCTGACAATGTTGTGTGTGAAAAGTACGAGCACCTGACATGAAAATTGTGCCAGTAATTCATTGGAACATGGTGCCTTTCATTTTTTTTCCATGGTCCCTTCCATTTTTTTACTTTAAAAGTTTGATGTTATTATTAAAATAAAAATTGTTGTTGGAAGGAAACTCAAAGTTTTAGTTTGTTTTAATTTATGGAGATATAAGGTTTTTTAAATATTCACTTTTGTTTTAGGTGGTGAAAAGAATGAGTGGTGAGAAAAAATAAAAAATGGTGTGTTTGTTTTTAATGTGAAGATTATCATAAGGAGTGATAATGTTTTCGAATATTTGTTTTTTATTTTATTTAAAGTGGTGAAAAGTCTTAAAAAAAAAGTTGTTGGTGGAAATTTTTAGCAGTGAAAAGGAGTTAGTAAATATTTTTATGGTGCATGTGTGGTGAAAGTTTTATCAGATTTGGTGAATTTGGGTGCATTTGGCTTTTGATCTGGTGGATTTGATTGCATTTTGGGGATTGGAGAAAGATTTTTTTTGTCATCATGTCAAATTTATCGGCTGATACTTATTTGAATGAATGCACCAAACTTGATGGAGGAAATTATGTGAATTAGAAATTCTAGTTGTTGACTATTTTCGAAGGTTATAATTTGTGGTCCATTGTGAGTGGGGATGAACCCAAACCCACTATTGCAGCTTCTAATCCAAATTGGGAAAAATGAGAGACAAAAGAAAAGGTGTTAATGCGTATGTCCATCAAGGACAACATTATTCCTCACATCAGAGATTGCAATACATCAAAGGAAACATGGGATATGTTGAAGGGTTTGTATGAAACAAAAAATATAAATTGGATCTTGTTTTTGAAGACTGAGTTTTTGTCTCTAGAAATGGAAGGAAATGAAAATATAAGCAATTCCATATCTCGTTTCAAATATTTAAGTGACAAGTTAGGAGATATTGGTGAAAAGTTGTCTAGTACTAACTTAGTCACCATCACATTAAATGGCTTAGTGCAAGAATATCAAATTTTTGTTTCAAGTCTTTCAGCTAGAGATAAGCCCCCGACATTTGATTAATTGATAGGAATTCTTCTACAAGAGGAGAGGATGAAGAGATTTAATTTGGGCTCCAGTAATTCAGATTTGGTGTTAGTAGCCAAGGGAAAACATCCATACAAAGGCAAGCCATGGGACAAGAACAAAGGAGACAAGTTTGAAGAAAAACAGAAAGGTATGACACAGTCTAAATTTCCAATCCATGGTAAGAGAAATGATGATTGTTACTATTGTGGAAAATCTAGACATCATTCTAAATATTACTATAAGAGGAAATATAATGAGTCTAGGCAAAGAAATAAAAGGCATAATGGAAATTTTGTGGACAAAGACACCTCAATCAGTCATGGATTTAAAAATTTTAAATTGTTTGTTTCTGATGCTACATTGTCTATGGAAAATGATGATGTGAATGCTTGGCTCATTGATTCTGGTGCATCACTCCATATGTATTGTAATAAGGAGTGGTTTGATGAATACTATGAAAAAATTGATGGAACATATGTTTATCTAGGAGATAACAGATCACTTAAAGTTCAAGTTTATGGAGTAATAGGTGTGAATTTTCGTAATGGACAAGAGAGACAGATCCATAATTTGATTTATGTTCCTGGTATAAAAAAGAATTTAATTTATGTTTCTACTATTGCTAACAAAGATTTGAAAGTGGAATTTGTTAAATCACAGTTTGTAGTGAAAGACATTCAAGATCACTACAAGGTTATTACCACATGTACTAGAGTTGGAGGATTGTATAATTTGGATGTGACCAGGAAAAGTCATCAAGCATTGGCATCTACAACAATATCAACAGTAGAGTTATCACATCAAAGGTATGTACATCTAAATCACAATGATTTAATGGTAATTCAAAAGAACAAAATGGTTGAGGTCTTCTTGTCTTGAAGAATGATCATGTTGAATGTGAAGCATGTGTACTTGGCAAGCAACATAGGGAGGAATTTCCTATACATAAAGAAAAAAGGAAGAGGGAAATACTTGAATTAATTCATACTGATGTATGTGGACCTATGAAAACTATATCTATTGGTGGAGCATGGTATTTTCTTATTTTTGTGGATGATAGATCTATGTATACATGTGTTTATTTCATAAGAAAGAAGAGTGATGTTTTTGAGTACTTTAAAGAGTTTAAGAGTATGGTGGAAACAAATACTGGTAATTGCATCAAAAATTTGAGATTTGATCAGGTGGGAGAACGTAAATCAAGATAATTTAATAAGTATTGTAAAAGCAATTGGATTCTACAACAATTTACAGTGCCACATACACCTCGGAAAAGTGGAGTTGCTGAGAGGAAAAATAGAACAGTAGTTGAATGTGCACATAGTATGCTTCAAGGTAAAAATATTTCTAATGGTTTTTGGGCTAAAGCTATTAATACTGTTGTTTATTTGAAAAATAGGAGTCCAACCAAAATTTTAGAGCTTAAAAACCTTTTGAATAATTTTATGGGTACAAACTAAAAGTGAGTCATTTAAGAGTTTTTGGTTGCAAGGCATTTTCTCATATTCCGAAGGATGAAAGAAGAAAACTTGATGCAAAGTCAATTAAGTGCATATTTATTGGTTATTATGATGATTAGAAAGCATACAAGTTGTTTGATCCCAATACTCATATATTTATTTCAAGTAGGGATGTGGTGTTCCATGAGAATGCAAATGAAGGTGATAAAATGAATAATATTGGTGTATGGCATGGTATTGATGATTATGTAAAACTAGATACAAGTGTTGAGCAAGAACAAGAACAGGTACAGGAATAGGTATAGGTTCAAGAGTAAGGAGCATCAAGTAGTCATGACACTCCAAGAAGAGAAGAGACTCCGCAAAACATAAAGAAAGATGAAAGCAGTAAAACTCCAAGAAGGTCATCATGTCAAAGTCAGGTACATGTAAGCTATAAAGATTATGCATTAATGTCTCTTGTTGTTAATTTTGTAGAACCTTCAAGCTATGAGGAAGCTAAAGAATATGAAGAATGGAGAGATGCAATGAATGAAGAATATATCTCTATAATGAATAATGACACATGGGAATTAACAGAACTTCCTAAAAACAAAGTTCCCATAGGATGAAAATGGTTGTATACATCAAAGCTTAATGTTGATGGAAGTATTGATAAGTATAAAGGTAGATTGATTGCAAAAATATATTCACAAAAGGAGGAAATTCATTATGAAGATACTTTTGCACCTCTAGCTAAGTTGAACACAATTAGAATCATGATTTCATTAGCTACAAAATATAATTAGAAAATCCATCAATTAGATGTCAAATATGCATTTTTGAATGGTGAGTTAAAAGAAGAAGTTTATTTGGTTTAGCCTGATGGGTTTGTCAAATAGGGACATGAGCATCTGGTTTGCACGTTAAATAAATATTTATAAGGTTTGAAACAAGCACCAAGATCTTGATATGTGAAAATTGATTCTTTCTTTTATGAGAAAGTTTTTATGAGAAGCAAAAATGATACTAACGTGTACATCAAGGAAGATGAAAGTGGGAATGTTTCTTTAATATCAGTATATGTTGATGATCTTATCATAAGAGGAAATGCATTGAAGTTGATTGAAGAAATTAAAGTTCAGTTGTCACATGTATTTGAGATTAAGGACCTTGGTGAATTGCATTATTGTTTAGGTCTTCAAGTTTGGAGGGAATCTGGTAAGACACTAATCACACAAAGAAAATATACAAGGGAAATCCTTAAAAGGTTCAATATGATTGAATGCAAGGAAATATCTACTCCTTTAGAACAAAATGTTAAATTATGCAATGATGATGGAACCAAAGAGGTGAATGAAACCTTGTATCATCAATTAGTGGGAAGTCTGAACTATCTCACCACTACGAGGTGGGATATAGCATGTTCTGTGAGCATACTGAGTCAGTTCATGGATAAGCCTTGTGAAAGCCACTGGAAGGTAACAAAGAAAGTCCTTTAATATTTGAAAAGAACACTTAATTTTGGTAACTATCAAAGTTCTTGCCCCAACTTCATTTACTTACATAATGATAATTCGATGTAATATAAATTCCTAATAAAATAGTACAATTATGTTAATATTACAATTATATTAATAAAATAATTGATATGCATCGATTATAGAAAATATATAATGATAACATGGAATAAGATACCTAAAGAAAAGGTAAAATGTTAATCCATTCAATATGCTATATTGAGCCACTTTTAAAATTGCGATGATGAGAACGCGATGGATCTCATTCAAACATGAGTTCATTGAAATGAATCCTCATTGTTTGAAAATGTTTCACCATTGAATTCTTTGAGCTAACTTGCTAACGTGTATAAGTGAAATATATGTGAAATCGAAGCATTGTGTGAAGGATTCAAGAAAAAATAGAAAGTGTGTGATACGGTTATGTGATAGCATTAAAAATACACAAAATCAAAAGGTAAAGTGTTATAAGGTTAATAATAGTAATGGATTTAATTTACATTTTTTTGTTCAATGGTAATGCTAGAAACGTCTTTTAATCATAATAAATTATTAGCACATTCAATTTAACATATTATTAAAGCATTTAATTCAATAGGTTAAAGTATTATTTTATTAGTCTTTCCCATATTCACTAGGGAATAATGTAATTGATATGGGTTGGAATATGAGTGGTTTGTAGGGATTAAAAATGCTTTAACCAAAGTCCTGTTATATATGTTGTAATTCATCTTTTGTTGAGAGTATTAAATATCAATACCAAGTTTTGTAAGCCAATCAAGAGTGTTGAGATATTTTTTGGTCTCTTTCTGAGGTGGAGACCAACATAATCTATCAAAAACTTTGGGTTAAAATAACATGTTGTTAATCTATTTTTCTATAATCAAGTAATGCTAGCGTTCACTCTATCATTACTACGCAACATTAAATGCTAAGTTACAAAATACATAGGCCCATTTTCCCACACACAACTACACGTAACTATACATGTACAAGCACATGTAAGTATGTGTTTGTGGTCTACCCTATCTGTGGCCTTTGTTTTGGTCTCTCCGTGGTATCTGTGGCCTTTTTTCTAGTATCTTTGTGGTCTTTAAAAGAAAGTAACCCTATTTGAAGGTAAAGTTTAGCTAGTTTGGCCCTAAGCCCACCTTCTTGAGTCATAAATAATTTTGAAGTATAGTTTAGCTAGTTTGGCCTTGATCCCACCTTCTTGAGCGATAAAAAAAGCACAATGGTACACCATTTATAGTATGAAGCAATGAGTGGGAAACTCAATGCCCTATTTGTGCTATACAATGCAATAATCTTGCCCAACAAATAAGTCTAATTTTTAAATTCTCAAATTGTAACCTTATGGTATGTATTCTTTATCATCTTGGCATTGCTTTGTATGATGTAGGATGACACACAAGTTTTAATATTGGAATGATTGGTTGAGTGGTCAAATTGTGTCCATTCCAAAGAAGAATTTGGAAATTTATTGATTGAATTTACGTCTTAGGAAAAGAATAATTTGGAAATTTATTGACTAAATTTAATTCTTAGGGACACAATTCAATTTGGTTAAGCACATTGATCCCAAATAGTCAATAAATTTTTGGTTAATTTTACACAACCGCAAGGAGGGAAAATGATTACATTTCAATTTTCTTTTCTTTCGTATAAAGGAATATAGTCATATTTTATCTCTATATTCTTTTGTTTCTAGAATACAAATTATCCCAAGCAAATTTTCCTATTTTTGGTTTTAAAATTACAAGGGATCGCTCATCATTCAGACATTTCACTATTATTTATATCACTTTACTTCTGAAAATAAGAATAGAGAGGGAGATTGCTTGTTGAATACCTTGAGCTTGATGTCTATATTGTCAAACCATTTCCTATGCCATGAAATATGCTCCCCTGCATTCATTCCCTTTTTAAACGTGCTAATGTTGTGTAGTTGTTGGCTTGGTAATTATCCCCCTTTTTGCTCAGTATCACTACAACAAAATAGGTATTCTGCGCCAGATTTAGCACCAGATTTTAGTGCATTCTTTTCTTAATTGGGATGAGCAAACTGGCGCTAAATATGGCTCTATTGTACAATTTTTAAAGCATCCTTTTTTGCACCAAATTTTGCATCTTTTTTACGCCAAATTTTCCATCTTTTTTTGAATCATATTTTGTACCAAGATTTTCATTTGGTTTTACAACAGGTTTTGCTTCTAGTATTGTGCCATTTTTTGCATCTATTTTTGCATCATTTTTTGCTTCCTCTTTTGTGCCATTCTTTGCTTCTAGTTTTGTGTCATAATTTGCATCGATTTTTTCACCATCTTTGATATCTAATTTAGTGCCTTTTTTACATCCAGTTTATGCCAATTGTTACATCTATTTTTGTGCCAGTTTTTCTCCCTTTTTTTACACCATTTTTTCCATCCAATTTTGCACCATATGTTGAATCTGATTTAGTGTCAAATTTTGCATGCATTTTTGGACCATTTTTTGCATCCACTTTTTCGTTTTATTTATCTCCCTTTTTTGCATCCTATTTTGCACCATATTTTGCATTTAATTTTGCATTATTTGTTTCATCCAATTTAGCATCATTTTTAACACCATTTCTTGAATCTTTTTGAGCATCTAAATTTGCATCCTATGTTGAACCATATGTTGCATCCACCTTTGCATCCCATTTTGTGTCTATTGTTACGTTCAACATTGAGCCATTTTTTTCGACTACTTTTGCATTTGTTTTTGCACAAAGTTTTGAATGATTTGTTGCACCTCATTTTCATTTTACATTCAATGTTGCATCTCAATTTGCATCCAAAATTGAGCCATTTTTATGCCCATTTTTGCACCATTTTTCTTCTTTTGTTTCCAATTTTGCACCATTTTTTATGTCCAAATTTGCATCCTTTTTGGTATCTAATTTTTCATCATTTTTGGCTTCCAAACATCCTTTTTTCTCCCACATTTTGTGTCCAGATTTGTATCTCATTTTGCACCTAGATTTTAGTTTGAATTTTCATCTAGTTATGCATCATTTTTTACATCCTTGGTTTCACCTTTTTTTAGTCCCATTTTGCATCTAGCTTTGTGTCTTTTCTCACATCCTTTTTTCATCCTAATTTTACACCATTCTTTGAATCCTCATTTTGGTGTCCATTTTTGCATCCTCGTTTGTGCTCAATTCGATATCTCCTTTCATATGCCCTATTATGTTCCCTTCTTTATGTCTAGTGTTGCACCATTTTTTTATTTTACTTTAAAACCATTTTGTGTCATTGTTTGCATCTTGTTTTGATGGCTTGTTTAACATCCAATTCTACTCCCAATTTTGCATCCATGGTTAAATCCACTTTTGGCTTCTTGTTTAGAGCTTTACTTTTATTTCCATTTATGACCCCCTCTATGGGTTCATTTTACTAAGTTCATTTACATAGTGAAATATATTAAAATTTCTAAATATCATTTTGTTGTAGGATTTAATGCATGGTTAGATGAAAATAAAACCCTCTCAGTTTATCCCAGAAACCTAGGACAAACCAATTAAGAGAAAGGTTGTTCTAAGGCTTAGGATTCTTAGTAGATCAAGATGTAGAGTATAGATTAAGAAAAAGAGAATGAATTCTTGTGAGTCCTCACATGCAGGTCGTCTTGGAGTTTTTAGTATAGCTAGGAAGCGCTCCTAGCTAGCTCCAAAGCTTGGTCATACACATAAGAGAGAGAACAAAACAACCTTCACAACATAATATCTTGATAATCAAAACTATCATAAACATATAAATATTATTGAATAAATTAATACAAACCAAAATTCCATACATCCATTAGTTAAATAGAAGAAGTAAAGAATGAATAGAAACATATGGAAGGAAGAGCAACTGATCTATATGAATAAAGGAGTTGGAGGAAAGTTACAACAATCAGATGTAGTTGCAATAGCACCTCCCCCAACTCATAGCTCCAAAACTCTCTCTCTCAAGATAGATCTCAGCAGCATGACAATACAAGAATTCCCATCATTTTTTCAACGGCCAAGCCTCCAATATATAGGAAAGTGAAGGCTATGAAGATTTCCCAAATTCCACATTAGTTCAATTTGGGAAAAATATTTTGGGTGAATAATGTTTCCTCATATAAAAATGGCCTTTTCCACTTTTTAGATGCTTTTGTGCTTAGGAAAAAGCTTCCCGATGCTTTATGGCTCTTTCCCGCTTTTGTATGCTTTTATTTTTAGGAAAAAGCTAAAGATGATGATAAAGAGATCACATTCCACCATATGAGTTTCCAAAAGTGAACAAGAGTGTCAAATTCAAATTCTAGTTTGATTATGTTTTAGTTTTTTTTAATATATACTTAGTTTTAGTATTTTTTTATTTTCTAAAAAAATATATTTAGTTTTTGGTATTTTTTTTCTATAAGAAAAATTATATTTTGTTTTTATAAAAATGGATTTTAAACATTCCATTCAAGCTAAATTTGTGATTTTATGATAGGAGTTTAAATTATATATAAAAAAGTAACTCAATGCCATGTGTTGTGTCGCTGAGATGGGTGTTATACATCTCTTCCTTGCTAAGTTATAGAATGTGCTTGGATTTTCTTAATGTAATAATTACGCCGTAAGGAGTTTCCCTCTGAAATCAACTTCCCTCATTGCCTACCTATCATTTTGTGCACCACACAATTAGATGTTATAAAGGATTAAACAAATTTCAAGCGTTAGATCAATGGCAAGGGGAAGAGACACGGGCAGAATGGAAACGGGACAGACATTTTATGTTATGGCATTCGCGCCGTGGAGTTCATTCCACATGGGATATGCCCATTACAATTCGGAGCTCTGGAATCCATCGACATGCCTTCCCTGTTTCCATCTCCATTTTCTATATCTGCGCTCTCTTCAACAATATCTCCTGCAAATCGTAAAATGGCGATGGCTACAACTTTGCCATCAGAATGCATCAACTCCTGGCCATCAATAGATGTTGAAAACATTTCAGCCACCTTGAAGATAACACTTGTCACAAGCCTGGGAATGATATTTCAGCCTCCAAAATGTTATAAGGGTGAATCTTATCAGGCTGCTCTGCACAGGAAGCATATTAATGAATTGAATTGCATGGGATCACAATCTACAAAGGAAATGGAAATTGACTGTTCGAGTATTGGTGATGGAAGGTATTTCTATGGACTTGAAAGCATGGCAAGAGAAGAAGATGGTGACATTGAGGAAGAAAAGGGGAAAGCTCAGTAGGGTTGGAATCAACCGGGCAGAAATCTCTGGATGACACATCAAAGCTCCTATTAGCTGGTGTTGTCTATACAATTATTTCGAGGTCAGTTCAAAGCTTTTCTCTAGCTGATTTTACTATTTTGATCTATTATACAGGGTCAAATTAAATATTATTATAAATATTTGGAAATGCAGCTTATACAACTTAGAATTATCCTTCGGCTAATCTGCTCAGCTACGAAGGTGTTTCTATGCTATCAAATTCGTCGGGGAAATGCACCTGGTCTTTTCCACGCCCACTCACTTCTTCAGGAGGTTTTGAGTTTGGGTTTCTGCCATAATACACGTCTTGTTACCTCTCTACTTGCAGTAAACTAAAAGTTCACAAAGTCTGGGTTTGCTGATATGGTTTAGGGAAAATAACTGAACCTTTAATAGAAAATGGATGGATAGAGGCGTATAAGCAGAGAAGCTGTTGGGACAAATACCCAAATAAAATTACAGACAAGCAAAATACACACAGAGAATTT
This sequence comes from Pinus taeda, assembly GCA_000404065.3. Classification (NCBI taxonomy): domain Eukaryota; kingdom Viridiplantae; phylum Streptophyta; class Pinopsida; order Pinales; family Pinaceae; genus Pinus; species Pinus taeda. Next base: position 5,155 of record APFE031610631.1, on the reverse strand, counting down.
GCTCAGGTACATAAATAGAAAATCATTAGCTTCAAGAGTATATTTAGGCTTCTAAGGTGCCCTATTTCATTTAATATCTTTACTCAATTTCGCCTACCACATCATCTCACTTCCTCTGGATTGTTCTTTTACAAAACCTATATGACTATATAATCTTAAATAATAAGACCTTTATCAAACATTATAAAGGTCAATGCTCTGCGGCTCAGTATTCCTCCCAAGGGATGATACATTGGTCTCTTAATCCTTTCCCATTCGTTTCGCCAACATGCATAGAAAATTTGCTTTCGCATAAAGCAAAAGTCTAGTGAACCAGTCAAGAAAAGTTAAAGGGGAAAGGAGATACATATCGAAAGCCAGCGGGACAAAATTCATTTTACGAAATTGATGAGGAAATTAAAACTCTTGATGAAAAATAAGCGCCGTGAAGAAGCATAACTGTCTAGAAATTTGTCGATGCCGATGGAGTCGATTACCAGTTCTGAATGAACGATTGATAGCTGAGGCAATCTCAATCTCTCTAAAAATTCCTGATGTGATAAATATACCAACTGCAGAGTTTCAGAATCCAGATAATAAGGCCATCTGAAGGAGAAATAATGCTGCTTCAAGTGCTTCTATAGAAATCGGGTTTGGAGGAACTGTTGGAAAAGTGGCAACATCTCAGTAGATGGCTGAATATCTCATGTCGCAAACTCGATAGAAATGGGCAAAGGGATGTTGTAATTGTCCAATGAAGATAATTTGACCATGCCATTAACTCTAGGAACATAATCTATATCAAGAACACTGCTTTCAAAAATAGGAACTGAAGGAACATTCTTTCATTGGCTTAGGTATCATGATTTGGATCAGGAGCAATATCATCATTTTTAGGATTTACCCATTACAAATCATTTTTACACCGTAAGGCGTTTCTGAAATCAACTTCCTTCATTGCCTACCTGTCATTTTGTGCACCACACGATTAGACGTGAGACGATTAAACAAATTTCAAGCGTTAGATCAATGACAAGGGGAAGAGACACGGGCGGAATGGAAATGGGACAGGAATTTTATGTTATGGAATTCGCGCCGTGGAGTTCGTTCCACATGGGATTCACTGGCAACATGGATATAGAACCTGGAAGATGTCAGACAATAGATGGTAAGAAATGGCATTGCTCACTCAACGATTAGAGCCTGCAAACTCATCTATGTTATCAGTGATAAATGTTGGAGTCCGGCATTTGACTGATTCAGGAAAAAAAGGCCAAATTATCGTTGCAGAGAGTCGAGGAGCAGCCAAAGTGGTTACAGGGTGAGCGTAGCAGGCAAGTCAAATATTGGATGTGAGGAAAGTGTCTTGATTGTTGAGAATATAATGTCTTTGTGGGTGCAATGTGGATTTGGGGATGGAGCATGTAAAATTAGGGTTTCCCTCATCCATGACCTTGCCCTGCCATGGAGTATTGGTATCAGAGTGTGGATTATAGATATGTGAGGAATGATTTCTTGTAAATCTATGTGTATTTTTTACTTGTTGAAAAGCATCAAGTCATTGTGTGGCATAGTTGAAATCCACTGAGAAGTTTTTGTACTACCCATTGGAAATTGCAGCCATTGAATGTTGTTGGAGGAACATATTGCTATTGGAGGAGACATTGTTTACTGTGAATAGAACAAAGTTTCTGTGGAATGGATGGCAGGAATCAATCTACATTAAATTCACTAGTAGAGAATGGGGATCTGGTTCGAAGCTGGCAAAGGATAATCTCACAAATTTTCATTGACTAGAACTTAAAACAGAGACATTGATTCAACAATATATCTTCACAGTTTTTGACAGAGGTATGTTCAGTGTTCTTGTGTTATCTAATATTGAGGTTGTTTTCAGAGATTAGGCTTTCACCTTAGGCTTTCAGAGTTTAGGCCTTCACCTGTGTAAGGGGCATTTAGGAACATGAAAAGAACTAAAAGAATTTTTCTCTGTTGTTTTAATTTTCAGTTGCAGATATGCCATCTCTTCATGGATTTTGTGATTGATGGTATCAGGTTATAGATAGTTTGTGTGCTATGGTGGGTATATGTTTTCACAGTCGCATTCTCCTCTTTAGATTGTTGGATGAATTTGCTATTGCATATGTTACGGATTGAATCTTCTTGTTTGGGCTTTTGGATGAGTTTTTAATATTTATCTGATGTGTAATGAGTTTTGAACCCTAACACCCAACTTAATATAATACAATAACCTATTTTAGCATGCCCCCTAACTCAGCACTAACACAATACAATAACTCATTTTAACATGGATCCCCAACTCTGTATTAATAGGGGTAACGTCGGGGTTCCAAGTTTGCATCACATTATACAGTAACCCACTATAAAATGGGAAGGGCTGGAACTTTGATCACTTGCCTTCATCTATATATGGCTTAAGCTGAATCATATATCGTTTGTTGTATATTAAGCACAGAACATGTTCTCACCCCAGTTTGGGCATACGAAAAGACAATTTTAAACCCTCTAGATATGAGCAGGCCCTGAAGTTTGGCAGGCTCAAGATCTTACATATATCAGGGTCCCAACTAGATAGATATGGCAGATTGTGTAATTTGTTCCCTTATAAAATATTTTTAGAAAATGTAAACGTGATACCTTTCATTTCTAGTTGTAAAATTTGTAGATTCCTAATATTTAGTTATGTGAGACAAGATTATACACAGCTTACAATAGATATTGATGTCACACGAAAAGTAGTTGTGTTTTCTCCCCATGCAAATTTAGTTGCATTTTCTCCCATGCAAATTTTTAATTTTTTTCATGTTCTGTATTAATTATTTTTCAATTCTGGTTCAAAATTGGGCTGGATGAATGAAAATTAAAAGGGAAAATGTGTTCCAGCATGAAATATTTTCTTGAAGGATTTGATGTATAACCTTGAGTGGTTTTTTCCCACTCATATTTTCTTGGACAGTTTTTTTTTTATTCATTGCCATATTTCTGACTGTTTGATTAAACCATTTAATATTGCAATTTTTGATATCTTTGTTTCATAGAAATCTTTAATCTTGTGGCTCGGGAGTAGCTGTAGTTTTCATTGATTTTGATTCATTTCCATATTTCTGACTGTTTGATTAAACCATTTACTATTGCAATTTCTGATATCTTTGTTTCATAGAAATGTTTAATCTTGTGGGTCGGGAGTAGCCGTAGTTTTCATTGATTTAAACATTGAAAGCATAATTCTGTAGTGCTTTTATAATATTCCATTTGGTAAGGGTTAGTTTAATCCAGTCAAATATTTTATGTTTTGGTGTTTTTTTGTTATATTTTTTTGTTTAATTGGTTGAAATTTAGTAAGGAAGAGTTAGAATCACAAGTTTGAGTTGTAAAATCTACATAATTTAAACCTGCATAATCCAGATGTGTGAGTAGAAGGAATTTTCATAGTACTAAGCTATTTATCTATTCAAAAAAATATTTTAAATAATACAAAATCATAATCTTACTGAAAATTATAACCCCAAATAAAAAAATCCAAAACACAAAATAATTAAATTGCACTTAATTAAAATGATTTTCAAACCTGTGTACAATGTTAACAGAGTCAGGGATTGTTCCTTAATCTTATTTTTGAAGGAAAAAGGTCTTTAAACCTTTGTGCAATGTTAACACAATTCAGTTTTGTAGATCCTGATTCCTTACGCCTCTATGTCAAAGTAAATTTTTCTGTAGTGTAAACAGAGAAGGCTCATATATAGGGTCATTTTATATATAGGGATTATCCACTACACTTCATGCCTTCGCAGACCAACCCTTCCTGCTAGCTGTAGTACCAGTACGAGTCTTGAGAATGATTTGTCACGCATTAGATTTTGTCCTCTGACAGTAGAATCAATGTAAACAGGGTTTTTATGGTATGCAAAATGATACAGGAGTCTCACTAGTTCACGGGCAATCCTCACAACCAAAAACAAAATCTATTTCCAGTTAAGATATTGATAGATTCTTCACTGATCTTAACTGAGCTCAGAATTTATGTTGTGATCAGGATTTAGTTATACAGATCATACCCTGTATAGAATTCTGGTTTTGTAAAACACTTCCAGGGCTTGCATCACATTTTGAATTGGATTACATTCTGTCAACAATTGTGATTTGTAAACTTTACTGTTCAGTTGACAATTCACATGTCTGATAATCATTACCATGGAGGAAGATAAATGGTCCAAGATTCATGCCGGGACCTCTCAAGGGAATAATATCAACTCCAACACTTTGTATTACTGATAGTCACTAGACTCTGATAACCATTACCTTGGAAAAAGAGAACAGTCTAGGATTCATGTTCGGACCTCACAAAGGAATACGTCATTGAAGTGGAGGTTGGATTCACAATCACCACATGGTACCTTCGTAAACAATGCCTAAGTTAATTTGGGCTACCAGGATTTGTAATACATTTTTATTTGGTAATTGAAATGGGTCAACATGGAATCAAAGTCTGAATCACTGATTCACATTTGTTGGAGAATGATAATATAGAAGTCAAACTGCCAACCACCACTGGAAGCTCATAAATAGCATCGAAGGTGTTTTTCCTGGAGGATTAATAGAAGTCAAACTGCCAACCAACACTAGAAGCTCATGTATTGCATCAAAGGTGGCTTATTTAACTGTTGAATGCCTTCTTAACATTCCAAAGTTTTCTACAGTTTCAATAGTTCCTAAAGTATAGTTTGCCATAAATTAGAAAGGAAACATGTCTTACCGGCTCTTGGGCATATGTTGTGTAGTGGCATTATGGCATCGTCTGTTTTGTTCAAGTTTCTGCTGTGTAAATAATTGACTTGCTTCCAGATTTTTTGTGCACTGACTATTGCAGCCTATAGATGCACCATAAAACAAGTTACAACAAATATAAAGCAGAAGAGTGTTTTGCCTTCACACAGCTGCTATGTAAACATCCAGCCAAAAAACCATGCCAAGCCCCAGACATCCATACAAGTTGAAAAGAAATAGGCCTTTTTGATAACACAGTCACAGTAAAGCTCAAGGAAAAAAATACTACCATATATTTCTAGATTTTCAGTCATTACATGGTAATATAAAATTCAGGCTTCAACATATAATTTGGGCCTTGGATCTTCAAACAATACACTCTAAGCTTATT
>APFE031610620.1:0-15642 GCA_000404065.3 Pinus taeda | reverse complement strand
ATATGCTGGAGTAAATAGATTGTAATTTGGGTAATTTTTCCAATTGCAAATGGAAACATACTTGTGTATTGGCAGGGTGGTTACGAGGTCCCTAGAAGTGGAGTAAACAGATTGTAATTTGGGTAATTTTTCTAATTGCAAATAGGAACATACTTGTGTATTGGCACGGTGGTTATGAGGTCACTAGAAGTGATGAATTTGAATTTTTCTTGGTTTTATATATAGTATTAGGTTTTTTCTCATGCTTTCTGTGAATGGAACGGGTGAATTTTATCTTACACCCACTAGGTTATCGATATGTAATTTCGGTAATTTTGATTTCGAAAGATATTTTAAAGAAATGCAATGATTTCATTTGTGTATTCAATAAACATAAGATTTTATAATTGAGTAAAATATTCGCCATGCCTGGTGAGAGATTCGCCAAAAAATTATATATACATATCACATTATTGATAAAATCACCTTCCATTTTTCCTATATACCATGGAGATTTGCCCATTTATTATACATGTAAATTTAGGGGGGGGGGTTCTTAAAATTTTCCCTGGTCCCTTCTAAGCCCTTCAATTTCTCCTAGCATATTTTCCAACCTCAACGCAGGCTCCCATGCCCTGCTCGTGATGATGATGAACATTATCACACTGAGGTACCAAATTGTTCCACATAACAGCGTTGCAATAAAATCACTGAACCCCAGAAGCTAAAAACTAATTCAATAATTAATTGTGTGGAGGGGTTCGTAGGCAAATGATCCGTCAGGGGTCCAAAACTAACATTTGGAATTAGGTAACTTGATGATTTACGACGCTCTCCCTTCAAGCAAGATCTAAAGCCATGTCGATTGGTCTGGTCTGTTGATTCGAAAAATCTTCTCATCTGCGTGTTTTATTATATATAACCTGTCGTTTCCATGGGTCAAGGAAAATCCATCGTGCTATCGAACTATCAATTTTATGTAAGCAAGTCAATGAGGCAGGATATGCAAACATTGGGGATGGGGAGAAGGCACTTGGTTATTTTGTCCAAATGTTGAGGGCAGGGATGAGGCCGAACCGGATCAGTTTTGAAAATATTCTAAATTGCATGGTTTCTTTTATCAAATCCAAAAACTATTGAGGAGGATAATGCCCTACTTGATGGATACGATTAAAAGTAGACAAAATATTCTACCAAAATATTTGAGCAAGTATTTTGTTTCCTATGCAGTCGCTGTAGCTTTATTTCCTAATAGGAAGGCTTCTTTTCATAGTTGTCACCTTCACATAGGTGTGACCAAACATGGTTTATCAAATATCTAGTGATTATTTTAGTTTGATTTATTGCCACTACCTGGAAAACTATATTATTAGAAGATTTTTACTACAGACCTATGGCACAACACATTTTGGGGGTTACCATTAGTCACATGACCTGGACTAGGGAAATGACTGGGCAAAGCCAAAGAGTAAGAGTTTGAATCTGTCAGGCCAGAATAGGTAACTCCATGATGGTCTTTTGATTAATGTGCAATTAGAGATATACAATGGTGCAACCCTTTGTTTCATTTTCAAAGGGTCCCTTCATCTTTGCATTCTCCTACTTTATTTATAGGGAAGAAATCTCGGAAGATTATGTCCAACATAATTGAATTGTGAAAACTCAAGGCTAACATGAGTTACCTTCTTCACATAAGAGTACCATAATACCAGTGGAAGTGGAAGGGATTTCCTAGAATTATATTGATGAGGAACAATACATTTTCAATACATCCACAATTGAGGTGAATTTAAGGAAATTCTAAAACTCAAAAACAACTTAAAATAGGTAAATGTTGGTTGAACATAGTCAAACTTGCTAAGTAAATTGCGTAAGATCAGTCAAACTTGTCGAGTTCTGGTGACTTTGACAAGATTTAACTGAGTTTTGCTAAAATGAGAAGACTTGGGCTTGTTTTGGAGTTGAGCTGAGTGAACTCACTGAGCAGTGGACAAATCTGACAATCTTATAAAATTGGTTAACATGCAACATATTGTATAGAATCAACCCCAGGGAGTATATTCATTAAGCTAATGTATTGTCTGCACAATGTAGAACCTTGCATCATGAAGGAAAGCAAAATGATTGACTGCTAGAATCCAATCTTCTTGTGGAGACCACCTTCCATAGGTCAAACACCATGTTTTCGTAACTAATAAATCAAACCAGCAAGTAACTTGACATGACTAGACACTCCACCATATAACCATGGGCACAGGATGACTCTTTGATGCCTTACTAGCACTGAACACTTAACCTAGCTGGAATTTCATGCTACCTGTTATGCAACAAATGGGAGCAACAAATACAATCATATATCAATTTTTGGCACACATGTGGGTTGACCCTATATGAACTTTGTGGAAAAAAATCAATTACAATCGACACACATCAATTTCGTCTACCTAGGTGGTCCATGCGATTAGCAAGGATATTACTATGATGATTGATCTTCCATACCCGTAATATATTATGGACTTAATAGATCACCCTAGGGACTTTCAACCATGGCACATAGTGAAGCATGATGGATGCAAGAAGTCAAAGTGAGATAATTATAATGGTACCAATAAATATTAGCACATGGTGATGATGATGATGTCTACATCCGTACACAAGAACATGGAAATTAGACACAAATGAACCATACTAGTAAACAATAAGTAAAGCGGAAAGAATAAAACAATAGGTAAACAATAAGTAAAGGGGAAATAATACCCACTGTTTCATAAAAGGTTAAATGCTAGAATGTTGAAGAAAACTGAAATATTATCATTCATATCTAAAATCATCTCTCCATGTTGGATTTATGTGGTTGGCATTGCAAATTTGGCTCTTCTGAAACTGGTATGTCTCATTTTAACTTGAATCTTATGCACGGCCAGAGAAATTCCATGTAATACTACAAATATTCCCAGGTAGCCATAGAAACCGTGTTCTAGCTCATGTAAAAATTCCAGATCTAATTCAATTACTCAGCCCATAAAAATTACTAAGATTGAAAGTTCAGTTCTGATGTCCTTGCATATTGTTTGACTAGATCAGTTCAAAATGGGCAAGCAAAGCAAATGGCAATATTTCATGGATCTTGAAGTGCAAGACGTCAAGGCAAAATGACGTTCTCTAGTAAAGACTTGGTTTGGACGGAAATAAATAGAAAAAACAATAGTATTGATCGAGTTTTCGTAATATCGTTACGACGAGTTGCTGACTTTATGAAAGGAGAGGAAGAAAATCCTATTACTCCATGTAAATTCATACGAAAAACAAATAAAGAACCAAAAGAAAGAGCTATTGTTGCATTGTAATATGAGATGTGAGTATTTAAAATATGTATTGTTTAGATCTTTTGAAACCACGGTTATCTTTCTTTGTATGTACTAACATTTTAAATTTTTGGTGTAGTTATCATTGTTCATTTGGCCCAGAGGACAAAAGAGGAAATCTTCCAACTAAACAAAGGACCTCATTTGTGCAGAATAGGAGTTGCCAATGCCACTTTATTGTGAAAGTTATGCATGGAATTCTTGATATAGCAATATTAACTTTCAATATGTATGAACTTGAAGATGGGGGAGGTTGGGCTTGTCATGGTCAATGTGACACTTTAGGTGAGACCAGGACCTTGCATAGGCAAAAGCTTTCAAGGGACGTTGTTGCATATGTAGAGAGTTGTTTCTTTTTGGGAGTCCTGTTGATGTAGTGTATAGAACCCACATTAAGAGACATGTGGACATTGATGTGGCAGCTCGAGATAGAGCTTTCTTCTTATGCAGGAAAGATCTTGTAAACATCTATAACATCTATAATAGGTGGGCGAAGCGAAATTATCAACTTCACAAAAAAGATGAAATGAGTGTAAACTTTTGGTATCAAAATCATCGAGAAGATTTTTTCTTTTACCAAAAGCCAAATGGTGTGGAGGTCCCTTTTATAATAGGGATTCAAACAAAATGGATGTTGGAGACAATGGTCAAGCTATCGCACAATAGCTTAATAGCCACGGATTCAACATTTAAGACAAATAAATATGTGGTAAGTCAAATTCCAATCATTGATTGAATATATTTATTTAAGTTGTATACATTTAGAATGATTAATAACTTGTATTTGATTTTATGTAATGTTGAAAATGGCAGTATCAGTTGTATACACTCGTGGCATTTGATGAATAGCAAAGTGGGGTGCCTGTTGCATGGGTCGTGGCATCACGAAACACATCAAATGATATTGCGATATGGCTGGAGCAACTCATGCGCAAGTGTTTCCAAACCCATCTTGATTGGAAAGTCAATGCTTTCATGGTTGATGATGCACTGGCTGAAATTAGTGCCTTGAGGTAATTTTAACATTGTCATGATATAACCAAACTTGCATTGTTTTCTAAAAATAGCACACTAAAATGCATTGAATATAGCAAGAGGATCACAGGTTGTGATGTGATTTTATGCGTTTGGCATGTACGGAGGGCTTGGTTAAAAAATGTCAATCGGTTGGCCACTAGTTCCATAAAAGCCAATGAGATGTTCGGTGAGTTAGGTTTCATCATGAAATATACTCTCAATTATGAAGTGGAAGATGCAATCAATCAATTTTTTTTATCAAATTTGCAGATGAAGAGAAGTTCTTAGACTATTTCAACAAGAATTGGGTCACTGGAGATAAGATTCGTAATTAAGCATTTTTTTTCTTCGTATTATATGCATTTTTTTCTTCTATAAATGTAATATAATGAGATTGACATCGTTCTATTTGCAATTAGGTATGTGGGTGAAAGGTTGTCAGGAGTTTCCTCATGCAAATCAAGAGACCAATAACGCTATTGAGTCATACCATTGTTACCTAAAAACAACATTTCTATCTGATAGAAGGAAAAAATGTGCCCGAAGGATGGATTGGTTATTGCATATGCTACTAACAACAGTTGAACCTTGTTATCGGTTCAAGGAAATCTTAAAAGAAGAAGGATTTATAGACAACTACAAGAGAGAAAAGCAACTAGAATCATTAGTGGAACGAGCAAGAAAAATTCTAGATACTGATTGTTGTCCTCATGAGAGCATAACCCATGCTTATTGGATGAGAAGTGAGACAGATCGAGGTAAAAAATACCTTGTCACCTGGTATCATACAGATTTTATAACGTGTGAATGTCCATGGTCTATCTGTGGAAACATTTGCAAGCATGCCATAAAGGTTAATTGGTTGTATTTTCACTCGGATAAGTCAAATCGATTGCTTCATCAGCATGTAGAGGATAACATATACAATGACCCACCTAAGATCAATATAGAGCCTCAAAAACATGATGTAGATGTCGATGTTACTCGTATGACCACAAATATTTTGATGTAGATGCCGAGGCACTTCATTTGGCAAGGGAGGAGTTGTTTAGCTATACACATCTCATTTTAGATAACCCTCCTACTACTTTGACGAACACAATCCAGTTGACTGGTATGCTTAAAAAAAAGTTGGATGAAGCCAATAATTTTCACGTTACTGATTTTGACTTCACACTTGGATTGGGTTATCTTGATCCATCTTTGAAGAGGAAGAAGAGTTTCCTTAACCCCACAAAGAAAAGAAGAAGCAACAGAAAAAACAATGGTTTGGAAATTGATTTAAATGTTGATCAATCAAAATATGAACCATTTGAGTTTCGATACCTCAATAAGCGAGGACGTCATTGATCAAATACGCCCTGTCTATGGTTCTAGGTTAGTTTCATGTGTTGAATAGAGTCATGGTTTTAGATTGAAGTATTTAATCATCACCATTCTTTAACATGTGGTATGTTTATTTTTATAGCAATGCAACAACCCCCAACCATGGCGATAATCCAAGACCAAAGAGAGATGCAAGACCATCCAACTTTACTTGCCATGCCAGGTACATTTGACACTCTTTCATTGTGTGTGCACATATACCTTGATGCTCTAGCAAATTTCTTTGCAATAATGTTTGACACTTTTCTAGGTAACTATAGAATAAGTGGAGAAGCATCATCTTCTACCATGACTGATCATTTATGGAAGGACTTCAACTCTAGTGGGAATCAATGAGGTATGCACAAAAAATAGATAAGCTAGGTTTTCATGGCCTCGTCAGATGGGTTGCCCTTTTTCATATGATAAGTATATTTATGTTTTCCTATTGTTATGTTGTTATGAAAATACCTTTTTCATAATCTGTTCATGGTCACTGAAAAATTAGGATTGTCAAATGTGATCATTATGAGTGCTTATGTTTCTTCCCATGCATTTCTCACTGAAACAAAGTTCAGTCGTCAACACCTTTCCCCCACTAAGGTGTTAATTGTATTTCCTATGCCAAAGTCATGGGCTTTACGTGCCTTTTTATGCTTGTTCATGGTTGAGGAGAAGGACCATCATATGGGTTCATTGCTCATGCTATTATTTTTTCCCTATCCATCATGCTGGTTGTCAAGTATAATATCTTTTCTTATTTATGTTCATGGAACATGTTTGATTTTTATACTTAAACATGTAGTTACTATGTTCTCATACCTATGTTCATGGTTCGGTGTTTATTAGATTCATAGATCTTTATATTTTACATCTTTATAAATTTATGGTTAGATGGTTAAAGGCCAATGAGCTTTGAACCTTATCATTGCATTTTTTGTTGTTGGATTTTTGATTCCTTGCCTCTAGTCAGAGATCTCGTTGGATTTTCATGACTTCATCAAGTTGATTTTGCCTTCATGGAATAGTATATGATAGCATAGTAGATTGTTATGTTATTTTGAACATGCCCTCTTCATGATTTCTTGATGTTCACTGAACGTTGTTCTGTCCTTTTATGCCTGCGATAAAGTGTTAACTGTCCTATTGCCCAAATCAACATCGATTGTTATCTTTTAGTTGTGTGTTCGGTGAAAGTGTTTATTTAGATCTTGTGTGCTCGTGTATATATGCGTGTTGAAGTTCCTGGTCACATATAGTTTATGGTCTACTAGGATAATGATGGTGTTGATTAATTTTCAAAATTTTAACGTGGATGCTCTTTTTTTTTCAGGTTGTTCTATAGTTCTGCTTCCAACCAAGATTGTCCATGCATTGAACCTCAAAGTGGAAGACATAAATTCTCAGACAAGCACACAATGTGGCCTTTTTCCAAGCATGCAATTCTCATCCAAGCACACAATGTGGTCTTTAGCCAAGCACACAATGTTTATCTATACAAATATTTTTTCTTGTAAAATGCATCATGGAAGTGATGGTCAGGGTTGAAGGCTTGTATTTTATCTAGTCCATGGTTTTCCAACTTCCAGTGTTACAACAATTGATAAAGTTGTGATAGATTAATTTATCTTTTGTGTAAGCATCATTACATGAAATGATGCTCTGAAAGCACGAGGGAAGTATTATTCAATATTGTGGCAGTTTCCACAGTCTTGAGGAATCAGTTCTAGCATTTTGTAATACATTGAATATAATGAAATCCATTGCAGTGAATTTCTTGCTAGAAATTTGTTATATTTCCAAACTTTTGATGTTCAGCTCCACTCCATTTTGGTATCTTCCTTTTTATGTCAGTAAAGCAGATCCATTGCAATCACTATACTTATCATTCCAATGGTAACCCCTTTAAATTATTAATTAACCAATTTAAACTAATAAGGAAGATCCTTGCAAGTGTCCACTCTATTCCATCTATGTTCCTCGAACATGCCAATGAAAACACTGATTCATTCTTTGAAATCTTCTCCCTTCACCATATTTCCGTTGATGATCAAATTGTTTTTTGATGCATATAGTAATGACAGTATTCCTATACCCACCTGCCCTTGATAGTTCAAAGGGCTTAGGCATTTTCTAGGAACTACAAAATCCCATGTTACATTACACTTTATAAATGTTCCAAGAATTTTTGTCCTTGCTCATTTCCCTTAACAAAATTTATAAAGTTTGACAACATTTAAAAATATCGATGGGGTTCAATTATTTGAAACAAAGTTTTAGGTTCTAGAATTCTAGAGAAGGTATATTTAATGAGCTTTTTTCATCATTTTTTTATATTCTAGAGTACCCAAAAACGTGACATTTATGTTGGATTCATTTTGAATCCAAATGAATCCATCTTCCCTAGAATAATTAGTCTCAGGGAAATCATAGACATCTCTACATTGTCATGAATTTGTCATGGCTTAGACCTAGAAATGGCATTGGTTCTAACATAATTTATAAACTTTGTCATGCCCACAGTGCACAAAAGACAAGTAGAATCCCCAAATATATGGATCCTATGATCTAATCACTTCCAGAATTGTAAAACTCTTAGCCACTTCATAAAAGAAGAGTCTAACTGTTCTATGTGTTTACCCTTTTATAGGTATATTTTCTAGTCATTTACAATATGCTAGTTGTAGGATCCAAATACAAATCCATCATACTAAACCCATATTTTAAGCTGCAATTTGTACAACATATTTAGATTTAGTGTAATACAAAAAGATATTGATGGAGAAAATGATAATGGTATTTAATTATTCATGTCCATTTTCAAGACTCAAAACTAAAACTACATGCCTAGAATATCCATGAAATCTGCCCAGAGCATCCCTGAAATGACCAGCAAGTCCCCGAGTCCCTGATGAAGTTCTCAGCAGTTTGTGTACATTTACTAGGGCTCCCCAAGTGCTTGAAATGCCAGAACAGCGGGTAACTAGTTTTTTTTTAAGGGGGGGGGGCGCAGGGGGTAGGTCCCTGTTCAACATAATGATTAAGCTATTAATTCTTTCAATGAGTTCAGATGTCAACCAAAATTGTTTAGAGATTCTGGAACAACTCTTGTTGCTCAAGAAGATAAGCATCACTGTTAAACCATTTGTAAATAAGGGGTATCTCAACCAGCTTATGAGGATGCTCTTCTAGAACCATGTCTTCATCGAATGCGGTGACACAACTTCGTAGAGGAATTTCATATCTCCTTTCACTATTAGCTTCTGATATCTTCTTTCAATGCCTAACTTCAGACCCATGAGGAGGCCTTTTGTGACTTGTCTTTACCACATTTTTTAAATTTTTACTCAGGCATTGACAAAAAATATGTGTCCCTCCTCTCCTCCTTTAGGAATTTCCTCCACTCTCTGACTTTCCCCTTTGGTGCTTTGTCAAATTTTAACTTTACTCAACTTGCTGGGTGGTTTCAAATGAAATCCTTTCTGGTTTATGAGAACCAAATTTTTTCGACCCTTAAGCATATATTGAAAACAACTTTCCAAGCTCTTATTTTTTATGAGATCCCTTTCTGCCTTGTCCATGTTCCACATACCTTTGATATGTTCATGTCTTCTACAGTCTCTCTAATCACTGCTTTGATTTTTAGCTTCACTTGTTTCTCTAAATTACTTTGCCCTCCAAAGAACCTATGCTTATCATTGAAGATCTTAATGGATGCTCCTTGAAGATGTTTGACCTGATCCATTGCAGTTTATTTTTTTAATATATATGCTTTCCATTTTTCAAGATGCATCAGTAAAGATTTGTAGTCTCTTTATCCTTACATAAGTACACGAAAGTCTATTAACTTATGTTTTCATGTCCCATTTTTCCTTCTGTTGACTTTTCAAATAACCTTAGAATTTGGGAGAAGGCTTAACTAGCCTAATGTTTTTGATAATGTAGATGTAATGTTAGAACATTAGTTTATAACATATCCAATTTTTTCTCACCTGGCCTGAAAAATTAACTGTTGTGATGTTTTTGTGAGTTGTAAATACAATGGAGCTTAGAATTGTTTGGAACGTGTAACTATTCCTTATTTACGAGGGATTCTAATGGATTATTAGAGCTTTGGTTCCACATTTCCTCTTTTTTTGGTTGTCCACGCTTAAAGTTTTTATATTCCTTTGAATATTTGGTCATCAGTGTAGGGAAATCTATGTTATGTGTGGAATTGCCTAATATATACAAGCATTGACAAATTAAAATGGTAATTTGTATGTCAACTACTTTATTGTAGATTGACTTTTTCCTTAATTTTTTTGTTTAGGAGATAAGATAAGATTACAATAAGATAAAATGGGAGAAGGCAACAATTATTGATTTTCTTGAAGTTTCTTTGTTTATTCAATCACTATACCTAAATGAATCTATTTATCTTTTAATTATGTTGAAATGGGACGAGACCAGATAGTTTGCATTTGGTGCATCTACATGCAGTTTATTGGGTCAAATCCTACAATATATTTTTGCACAGACAGATTTGTCTTTATGGTCCTTTGATGACCACCTTGAATTTGCCTTGTAAACACCACAACTTGCTATTATTAGCCTTAAATATAGTTTTATGGGATTGACTTAGTTGTGTTTCTCCATGAATGTCAATTGTTTTACTTTTGCTTAAACAACTTTGCTTAACTTATTGCTATCTATTATATCCTTGCCTGACGATAAATTACTCTCTATCTCATATATTAAGGAAAAGAAATAAAATAACTAATGGTTATGTGTGTTTGTGTTAGCCATTCATACTCTAACCCAAGAAATAACAAACAAGGATACAAATAATTATTGTTTTGTCATGAAGGCTTTTACAGGAAGTGAACTTTGGGCCTTATTATGTTGGCATGCAGGTGTCAAGGCTCAAGTTGCATCAATTAAACAAGCAACTTCTGAAACTCCTAAAAAGGTTGAAGCCCCAGTGGCTGTTGTAACTGGAGCTTCGAGAGGAATTGATAAAGCCATTTCTCTATCACTAGGTAGAGCAGGTTGTAAGGTGCATACTTATATCATTACCTACTTAATAGATGCAATTACAATGGCTGTTTGCACTCATTTATGATAAACCGTTTACAGATTTATTTATTAGAAAAGGAAGAGGGGACAAATGATGCAACAATTGACGTGATGCAACTTTCTCCCTTGTTGCTTTCGATGAATATAATGCATGAGGAATAAGGCGAGTTGTTTTTGCACTATTAGGAGATGCAATTATTTTTGTAGATGCTCCCTGTTTAATACATGACCCTTTTTCATTGTGTATTCATACAAGTCATGTATGACATGACAAAGGAAATGCCTTGTAATTGTAAGAAGGGAAAGGCAGAGTAGAGGGATTTAATGTAATACAGTTTATCATCTTGAACATCCACTAAGGTCAACGATAACACACGGTAACTGGTACCCTTCAAAGAAGTCCAAGAAAAGTGCAACAAAGAAAACATGATAAGTTAGTATAAAAGCCTACCATCCCGAATTTTAGTGTCTTATGTAATAAATGATGCATTGCTAAAGGAAGAGAGAATAATTTAGTAATCTTCAAGATTAGTTTCAGCAATGCTGTTTCATAATCTTGTAACCCCCCATACTAAATTCATAATAGTTTTTTTTGGTAGGTTTTATGGGCCTTATTTATGGTACTGATTTACTACTTTCGATGTATCTTGAGCATGGCATATTGACTGGTTGTGGATTTCATTCTTTATTTGATTTGCACTATACTTTAAATAGTCCAATAGCTGACTTTTGTTAGGTGCGACTTGAACTTTTCTCTTAAGTTTTAACAGGTGATGTGTGCTATCTCTCTTTGGAAGTTTGTATTCTTATATATGTTTGGGAAATTTCTTTTGTTATACATATTGGGTTCATTTGTTTTAGCCCTACCATATATGTACTTTTGCAATTTTCTTTTAGAAGTTGTCTTGAGATATTTTTATACGGCTCGGCAATTGTCTTATGTTATAAGCTATTGTATTATCAAATATGTTGCATTCAATGCCCTGTTTCTGGTAAAATTTGCTTGCAGGCATTCTTGATTAGGTAAGAAAATGATTTTTGCTTGTTTCTCTTTTTCTTTGTCATCTCCCTTTGGAGTCTGCATTCTTATATGTGGTCAAAAATGCTTTTGTTAAATATTTTGTTCTTTGTTAAACCTACCATGTCTGTAGTTTTGCATTTTTCTTTTGAAAGCTATCTCGAAAACTTGTGTTACAATTGGACAGTTATCTTGTGTTATATGCTACTTAATTATCAAATCAGTTGCATTCAGTGCCCCATTTTTGATAAAAATTGCATGCAAGAATTCTTGATCACATAAGAAAGTGATATTTTTCTTGTTTCTTTATTTATATACCTTTGTTACAGGCACTAAGTGCTTTATGCTTAATTTGTTTCCTAGCGTTGTCATCAAACTTGTTTGACATGGGTTGGGTATTTTCTAATTGCTTGTGTGTTTCAAATCTATCTATATGTTGACTGCCTTCTACTGTTTGAATGAAAAGTTTAATCTCAGAATTGGGCAAGTGTGTAGCAGCAAGCAGTGTAGGATTTTCTTAGTCTTTGATTTGCAAAATTATGTATCATGTGTTTCTTCTTTTGAAAATGCACATGATGCATCTATAATAGTAGACTTCTTTCACTCAATAGACATGTTCTTCCTCAATTTGTTATAATGAAATTCATTGTACTCTAGAGTCCATACACGAAGAAATACACATGTCAATAATGATATCATTTTGTTGATAGGCTAAGACCCCATACAAATGATTAACATGTTATGTATTTGTACCACTCAGATTCTATTCATATTGCACCTACAACACAAGCATTTAAATTTAGGGTGCAGCTTCATACTTTGAACATATGAAAAATAGACACTCTGACCACTTTCAAGTACCATCCATTAAACTCAGTTACTATTGCTGAAGTTGCCAATTATAGTCTTGTATCTGTATGTTTCTAACATGGCATAGCTCTCAAGATGTTTGAAATGTAATCATATGATATAACTTTTGTTTGCAAGTGATTTCATTATGAACTCTGAATTATCATAATCCTACACCTACCATATTTTATATTAAAATGTTTGCTGACCATTTATACTTAAGATGATAGTGATTTCTCGAAGGTATCCCAACATCTCGATCTCTTAAATAACAAAAACTATCCAAAACTCAAATCTGGGTTATTATAATTAGTGATCAATGATCATAGTTCTTATTCCAGTTTAAGAGAATGCAATATACACTATACTGCTAATATATCTTAGTATCTGGTATTAGCGTTGCCCATCAGTTTGTAACTTTGCATTATCGATGTGTGGTATCATGTTGTTTGTATGAATGTTTAACTTTTACCGTACTTATATTTCGTTGTGTCATGTTTAAGGAAAATATTTCATAACAGTTGTGTAGAAATGTGTCTTCTTGGTTTCATATACTTCTTAGTTGCAACTATCATGACAAAAAGAAAAACAAATTCACAATACCATCATTACTTTGATAAGTAAAGTGAGACAGCTCAAAATTTTAATTCCTTTCAGTTCAAATGTTTTCTCTGTGAAACATATATTCACTTGAGTCCTGATTAATCATTTTTCTGTGAAGCTGGCAGGTTTCTAGCCTCTTGAATGTTCAATTGCATCACTTTACTCAAATACCTCTTCTTGAAAAAATATCAATATTTTGGATTTCTTTATAGTGCAACTCTCAGATCTGAACTGTTTATCACACAAGGCTTTACTATGTTATACTTGAAAAAACAAGTATAAAATTTAGCTTACTTCTTAAGCCAATAATGATAACTTTCATGGATGTTTGTATTTCTCCAGACTTGCAAATCAAGGATCCTCATTCCATGTTCCCATGCACATTTCTCTAGATAAAAATTACTTGATATAAGGGGATGAGAGAAATTTAGATAAGTTTCTTATACAATATAATTAAGCAGTTCCATCATCATAAATCATAAATTTAAAATGTAGACTTAAACTTTCAAATAGAATTGAACAAACTAGAATGTAAGTGTTGGAAATGAGAAAAAAAAATGGTTTTCATCTTGAACTATCTTAGTATTGTAAAAGTGACAACCTCTTTCATCCGAAGGTGTTAATAATAGACCAACTTCGAGTTCACTTGGGAGCTCATGAGAATTAGTTATTATTTTTACAATGTTCATTTTCTTATTAGCACTAGTCAAGACAAAAGAATTGAACAAACTTTCTCTCTATATTTTATTCTATTAAATCTTTATAATTGTAAATCTTTTCTTAATTTCCGCTGAAAAAGGCAAAACCTTTTTTATTAAATAAAAAGTTTGTATACATAAAGATCACAGCCGAACTGCTGGTATTAAAGGACTGAAACAGCTCAACATTCCTGGAGCTATGCTGCTAATATGAGAAACCAAAATACTCTGCCTCTCGGATGGAGGTATAATCGCCACTCAGGGCTTCACAAGATAACACCCGGGGTCTCCTTCGATGAAGGAAAACAACCCCTCACAACAAAAAGTGAGGCCGAAACCATGATGATAGATACATAACAGCTATATAAAAGTCTGATTGTTTTTCTGAATACTGAAGTAAAAACTATATTGGAAAATTATATACAAAGAAACATAAATATGTTGCCGCAAAATTGCTGTAAAAAATGATGAGAAAAATTGTAGTCAAAGAGGCTGAGAATATGGAGGCTGATCTGATCTGAAAGATTGTCCCTGTCTGATCTCTTCTACTGTCTAGCAGCCCATATCCTGTTGTAGACCTGCCTTAGATAGCTGATATGCTTCCTCATTCTTGTCCCTGTAGATATGGCATATCGAAAACCTGTTAAAGAAAGTCTTTAGAGAAAAAATTTCATCAACAATAGTCTTCAAAATCTGATTTTGACAAGAAGCAGTTCCATTGACCCAGTTTATAACATTTAGTGAATCCCCGAATATCTGGATAGTGTTGATGTTTCTGTGATGAAGCCAGCATAGGAGTAATCGTAAGGCCGAAAGTTCAGCATAGTTATTTGTGCCGGAACCCAACCCAACAGAAGCTTTCAGAGTGTTCCGGGTTGATGTGAATACTCATGCTTGCGCCAGCCTTGTTGTTTTGTGAGGCCCCATCAAAGTACCCGCAAGGAATGCCCTCCTGTAAAATGAGTGGATTTTGTTTTGATTTGGGAACTTTGTCTTCAGGGGGGGGCAAAGCAGAGTATATGGCAGTGATATTAGTGGCGATAAAGGAAGGAGGAACGTCCTTGTCTTGGAAAAGACTCTTATTTCTAGCCAGCCAAACACCCCAAGCGAAGATAAGGGGCAAGTTCCTTAGATTCCCCTCCGGAAAGGATTGCCACCATTTCTTCCAAGCAGCGTCCAAAGGGTTAGGTCCCCATTGAGCTTTTATCTTTAAGTAATAACATGACCTCTTCCGATATCTTTCTGGCAAATGCACAGGAATTGAAAAGATGACTGATGGATTCCTCATCTGTTTTGCAGAGTGGGCATCGCCCAGGGCCAGCTAAGAACCTTGCCTGTAAAGTTTCACATGTTGGTACCTTCCTTTTTAATATGCACCAGAAAAAGAGCCTCGCCTTGGTAGGACATTTGAGTTTCTAGATGTCTTTGACCCACCATTCCGGACAACCCCAGCCTTTCTTACCCATTAGGAACGAGTATCCATCTTTTGGGGAATACTCCCCGGATTTGCTTTGAGCCCACATCAAATAGTCAGGTTCATCTTTTATTCTGACATTTGATCTTTGAAGCTCTTTGATGAAACCCTCCCATTCATTCTTCCATCTAGCATTTAGCCCTAATGCTTCATCGTCCTTCCAAGCCTGACCCCAGATAGTAGACTGTTCGATTCTTTCCACCTGGTTTAATGTCG
>APFE031610616.1:0-11723 GCA_000404065.3 Pinus taeda | reverse complement strand
AAGATTAATATAACTCAAAGTTGACAATTTTCTGTCAACTGCACTAAAAGATTTATTTAACATAAAAAAAAATAGTATAACAATTATTTTATTATCATGGTTATTTTCCAATAACGTCACGATTGGGAAGTATATCTTTCATGGTTTCCTCAGTTTGAAAGATTCTATGCATTCTTTGCTGGCATTGCCGTATAAGGATCGCATTAATGTACGCATACATTGGGCCTGTGGGTAAAGGCAACCAATATTTGCATGATATTCACCTTTGATAATAATTCAGGGAAAATAAATAATTTGGGCCGGCTAATCATGTTACAATAAGTACCCAAAAATAATAATAATAGGAAATGGAGTGCTTCACTTTTAAACAACTCAGAAGAAATCTTGCAATCCAAGCCATACTCAACCATTCCAGAGCTTTAAATGAGATGTATACTATCATTATCAGCAACTTTGGGAAATACAATAATTACAATTTGATGTACGTCCATGGCACCAACTACACCTCTTTCCATCGTGGAACAAAAGTATAATCATAGAAGGAAAAGTATGAGATTCCATGTTTGATTTTGTCGAGCCTGCCACTTTCATTATTGACATTACTCTAGATTTTAAAGCAATGCGTCATAGACAAATGCATTTTAGTCTCATAATAATAAAGCTTAATTCGTTAAAGAATTTAACTGTATTTAACTTAATTAAAATATTTATTTCATTAATAATAACAATATAATTGGTTTTATTGAAATTAAATAATTATTAAACCATAGTTTTAATTAGGTTTTATGAAAATATATCACAAGGTGAAGTATAGTTATTGTCTTTTAACCAGCTATTATTTAGTTACATTGACATTAAGTTATAATTTTTTATGCAATTGTTCTTCATTCATCTTATTTTTTTTGAGTGATGGACTAAGTTTCGCCTGCGAAACTTGTTAAATAAATAAAAATTATAATACAATTTATAATGAATTAAGAATTGGAATACTTTAAACAACAACTATTGAAAACATTGTAACAAGAACTAAATTTAAAATAAATAATATTTTCTATAAGTATTTATTTTTTTCATTTATTTTTGTTTGAAGTTTTGTGTGTTCTTCTAGGCTGGAACCCAGGGGCATCTAAGTTGCTAAATTCATCCGTACGGCTGGGTTATGGATTTTTAGTGTGTCTCCTCCCCTAATATGGGTGCAACATCCTCTGTGAGAGACCCATCCCATCCTCAACTGGTTGTGCTAGTAAATTTTTTTTTTTTTTTAGAATTAAAAAAATAATGTTTATATTATTTTTTTGGAATTTAAAAAATTGATGTAATGTTAGTTTGCATAAATATTAATAATCATCATGGTTAATACTTCATATCATGACAAGGGGTACTTGAGTTGCCTCCGCTTGATATATTTAATTTTAAATTATATGTATAGTTGTATTTTTTCTGGTCATATAATTTCAAGCAACATTGTGATTTTTTGTTTTTTAAAAATAAATTTTTGAATATATAAAAGAGTTCAATGTTTGAAAAATTCTTGGTGTACTAAAATTTCTCAAACTAAACAAATTAAACTCTAATTTTCAAAATTATCTACCCAAGTTTGATTAAAATTAAACTCCTAAAGAAGATCATTTCAACCACTAATTAAACTAAGGGCAGTAAGTGTGTGGGGTCTCTCTAACTCTCTCTCTCTCTCTCTCTCTCTCTCTCTCTCTCACCCTATATAGTGATACTATATATATATATATTATATAAGTAAGTTTAGTCATTGGGAAATATTATTAATTTGTCTTTATTTATTTATATAAGTAAGTTTAGCCAATGTGAAATATTATTATTTCCATTCAAGATTTCCATTTACTTTGTATATATAAAGTATATTCATATAAATTAAATAGGAGTAAATATGATAGACATCAATTTATGATAAAGCACAAAAAAATGATTTCGTGATGAAAAAATCATAAAAATCTATTAAATTATTATTATTAATCATAAAAAGAAATAATAACTCACTTTTAATAGTTAGCATATAATAATTAGTTTTAACCAAAAAAAAATTGTTTATTAATAAAGAATGTAACTATTATTTTTGAATCAATAAATGACATTTAATCGAAAGGAAAATTCTAATATAATAAATTATAAACCCACATTAAAATAGATATATCTAAAATAAATAATCTTAAGTGCGTATCTATCTAATTTTTGTTTCAACTTGATAATCAAAAGCAATAAATGTAAATTAATCAATAACTTTTAAGATAAAAAAATAAGTTGATCAAAGGCTAAAAAAGTAAATTAAATAATATAACAAAAACAATATAAAAATAAAATAAAACAAAAAATATACAAAATTTAAACACAAAAACTGATAAAATAAATAAATAAATCACATCAAATTAAGGAACAACTGGAATTTTAATTTGTGCGAAAGAGAAAGTCAAGATTAAGAAAAAAATTAAAATTAAAATTAACACGTAAAGTGGTATAATAGATTAAAAATTAAATAAAATTAAGAAAATTAGAGTAAATACATATTAAATTAAGAATTAAAGCTTTATCCTCATTTGTATTATGACGATCACAATCTATTTATAGCCAATACCAATACTAGGACTTATCAATACCATATGCCTAAAAAACCAAAATCATACTATTCTTTTTTTTTTTTTTTTTTTTTTTTTTTTTTTACATATATTTTTTTAATTTTTTATATTAATTAATTTAAGTAAAAAAATAAAACATTTTACTACTTATAAATAAACTCAATCTCTGGTAATACTTAAAATATTACATATAAATTATTTTAAAAAAATTATGAATTATTTTTGTATTTATACATCTAAAAAATTAATATAATAACTCACTGTTGTACAATTTTCTGTCAACAAAGATTTATTTAACATAAACTAAAATAATATAACAAATATTGTATTATCATTGTTGTTTTCCAATAATATAGCGACTGACCAGTCAACTGAATACCTATTATGCGTTTGAAATAAATACTTAATAGGACATATATATTATTTTAAAACTTACCGTAGTCATCGGAAAGCATAGGGCACTTTGTCCTGCCTACAGCCGCCAACAGGTTTGGGAACCATTGTAACCGAGCCTGTCTCACGGAAAAGCAGCCTCGATCTCGAACCTTAATACCACACAACGATAACACCGCTGACCAATCCAATCCAGTCCGCGATGGGCTCACATTTTGTTCGCTTGCCAGACTCTGTGGTGTCCAAATATTCCGGTTGCTTCGGTTTGCAAGATTCTATGCATTCTTTGCTGGCGTTGCCTTATTCGCATTATTGTACGTACACATTCGACCGCCTAGCGTGGGTAACGGGAATGACTTTTGAAGTGTTTCGGTCCCACGGCATAACTTGTCCCTTCCTGCCCCCTCACATCCTTCCCTTCGTCCACCGGTGGACCGTGCTGTGCCCCGGGGCAGGAGGGGGTCACGTCTTTTGCACTCCATTGGACGAGATTCCGTCGTGCCCATCCAGTGTGGGTTGATATTTGTTTACGGCAACCATTATATATTTTTGCCATTTTAGTTGGTAACACTGATATGACGTATTCTAACGCGTCATAGATCAATATATTCTAATTTCATACTCATAAAGACGCTATGAAAAAATATGCCAACAACGTGAAGCATCTTTTTATTTCAATTTTTAATACCATTGGCTTCCAAACAACTTGGATTTTTGTGGTCCAATAGAGACGTGTAAATTTAGATTTCACATATAATCTCGTCTTACAAAAAAAGAGTCTGTTCGACTTTAAAAATCATGGGTCACATGTAATGTTCAGGGAATATCTCGTCCTAAATATACGTGAATTTAATTTATTTTGCATATAAAATTAAAATAATACACAACGCTTTGTACGTAATATATATTTGGAAAAATTTTAAAGTTTCGAGGGAAGTCACGCATCTAATGCGAAATTATGTTTTGATACGTATAAATTCGATCCATTTCAAATGAATTTCTTGTCGTCACTACAACTCTAAGATTAGATGAGAGGTCACCCATCACCCATTGTGAAGTTGAATTCAAATAAGTGTTTAGTGTAAATAAATAATTATTATTTTATGATTTAAAATTTTTAAATGAATATTTATGAAATATAAAATGATAAGGCGTTTTGGTTGAATACTTTGAAAGAATACAATTTAATATATGTCAAAATTTTATTTTAGAAATTTTATAAAATAAAATATCTATAAAATCTTATTTTTAATATTATTTAATTAAATATTAAATTATAGATGTTTTAATATTTAAAAAATATTTACTAACATTAACCCCAAAGCACTTCAAAAAATTTGGAAGGAATCATGAATTTTTGTTATGTATTAAAAAAATTTAAAACCAAAGGAATGATACCAAATGTGAATTTTAGTTATAGATAAAAAAAAAAATTGAAAAGATTGAAAATACCGACGATGAATCAAACCACATTTAACACCCTTGTTGAGGCCAACAACACCATCTCCACAATTGGGACTACCCACTTTGGATTTAACAACCAAGATTCACACCACCTTAGGAAAAAAACTAGAACCCGCCAGTACGTAAGCACTTATCACCAATTCACCAATGAAACTCACACACAGTGAAAAATAAGGAACTGAGGAGGCTAAATCTAGTTTAGCTGCCTCTCACACTATTCCAATTCCACAATTACCCTAATGGGTGAATGTCTGAAGAACCCACAATGTATGAAAACTACCAGACCATAACCAAAAGCAAATAGAAAGAAATTTACCGAGCCAATTTGGTTGTCACCAAAGGAAATGCAAGATTTAACCTGTAGTGGCATTGTGCTAAGCTTGCTTTTGTAAACTCCCATCACCCTAGTTGCCCACATAATTACATCATTCTCCCATTCACCCCTCTAGTGGCTACTACCCTCTAGTGGCTACTACCCTCTAGTGGCTGCTAGAGAAATGGAGGGTATGCACTTAGGCATTGTCCTAACGCTTCTTCCTTGTGCAAACACAATATCGACATACTAAGACCCATATGTTGCCTTATGAAGTACCTAAGCCACTTATGAATGCATAAATGTCTCTCTCCACTGAAGGTTGCCTTCACACAAACACCCTCGTACAAGTAATACCAAACAACTAATTGCCTTATTGATTGCATGATTAGTCTTGAAGCAAACCAGGCATTGCTCTCGAGGACCTCATTATATTCACCCATCAAGGTTAATGTACTCTATTTTATTTTAAAAGATTTCATCTTTTTTTTTCTACTTTAATTTAGTTAAATTACATTAGAATGGATTATTATCTATGTATGTACATCATCCCATAAAAGTACCCCATTAAAAAAAAAATTCCTCAAAGAACAAATTTATCCTCAAAGAACAACCTTATTTACTAACTTAAAGGAATAAGTTAAAGTAATCAAAGATTTTAAAACACACCATATCATTTACATCATTATAGTTTTCCTTTTTAAACTTACCTAATCATATATATATCTAAACAATAAGATATACAAATTATAATGTTTGATAACATACTTAATATAAGAATAGGATCAAGGAATGCTAACACCAATGTATATGCTAAATAATATAATTGATTTTTTTTGCCTAATTTTTTCTTTTTATAAATATATCATTTAATACTTTATATGGATATATTGATAAATAGGGTTTAAATTATTGATATCTAGGACAAAGGATGGTAGATATGTTTTCTCAGAAATAAGGTAAATGTATCCATCCTTGTTGAGATAAAAAAAGGAAAGAAAGTCAACGAATGAATAGATTATGGGTATCTCTTCGAGTAACATTGGATGGATTATGGGATGTATACAGTCCATGAATTTCTCTATCATTATTAATGGATACCTGACTAGATTCTTCACAACATTCCGAGGTCTCTGACAAGGATGTGGCTTATCACTGCTCCTATTCATTCTAGTCATGCACTGTTTGAGTCAAAAGATGAGAGAGGCTAAAGGAAGTGGTAGTATCAAGGTAGTGAAATTTTCCATGAATATGCAGGTTACTCTTATTATGTTTGTAGATGACCTTCTATTTGGGGGCATGAATGATAATGATGACTGGAAGATTATTCACCTGGTCATCAATTTATTTAGTGAGGCATGTGGCCTCTTTATAGGCACAAACAAATCAATAATGATCTCGGTAGACATCAATGACCCAAGATGCATGGATATTTGTATTTTATTTGGGATCTATGCGAAAGTTTGGAAGAAGGCATCAAGTATCTTGAGTTCTAGCTAAAGGCAAATAGATATTACAACAAGGACTGGGCTTGGCTACTTCACAGATTGAATAATAAAATCTCAATGTGGAAACACAAATGGATTTCCATGGGATGGTGTTTGACCTTAGTCAGATCTGTCTTACAAAATATTTTGGTGTACGAGATGCATTTGTTTTTGCTGCTTATGGAGGTTTGTAAAAAGATTGATGAGATTATGGTGAGATTCCTATGGTCTGGTATGGAGCTAAAGCAGAAGCTTCATCTCGTAAGGTGGAAGGCCATTGCAAGACAAATAGATGAGGGGGGATGGGGTATTATGGATACCCACAATTTCAACTGTGCTTAACCTTAAAAAGTCTATGGAGGGTAGCTAGTGACAAAGGCATATGGGGGAAATAATAGAGATAAGTACATGAAGGTACATGGTCTCTTGTCATGGTCAAGGATGGGGATAAGAAGGACAAATGACACCTCATTCATATGGAGGAGCATGATGAAAAATTGTCACTAGATGTTGGGGAATACGAGATGGGCTATCGGGGATGGGAACAAGGTCGAGGTAGCCCTGGATGTGATTAAAGGCCTAGAGGGTAATCACATCTTATCAATTTCCCTTATTACCCTTTTGCATGAAAAGGGAATCTACAAAGTTTCCCATATAGATGTTAGGAATAATCAATTTACTATACATTCGGCTTGGCTAAGAGCTATAGACATTGGTTTGACTAAGAACATGGCCATTGAATGGGAAGCATACATCACAAACCTATATGTAGCTGGTACATTCATTGAAGAAGGAGGAGACATATTGCAATGGGAAGGCCCTACTAAAGATGGGTTCCCAAAATGTAAGGAAATATACAATCCTCTTCCTTTAATAGAAAAATCCTTCAACTTTATTAGTTGGTACAAGGCAGCATGGGGTTGGGAAATTCCTACGAAATTCCAATGCTTTGGGTGGTTAGCTATCCACAAAAGAATTCTCACTTGGGATAATTTACAAGGCAGAGGTTTCCAAGGGTCAGGTATCTGCTCCATGTGTAGGATGCATATTGAGGAGGTTGATCATATTTTCATTGGATGCTCGTTCGCCAAGGAAGTTTGGTTTGGGGCGATGACCATTCTTAATTTGGGTCATTTGAGAACACAAATTTCTCTTGAAAATTGCTTTCTTATATGGTCCAGGGACAAGCCGAACTACCATTCCCTCCCATTCTATATTATCTGGGCCATATGGAGAAGTCGAAATGCTTGGTTGTTCGAACATAAGGTACCGGTGGTTTGGGAGGTGATTTTAAAGTGCATCACCTTTTTTTTCTAAGATTCGTCCAAAGAAGGCTGTGGAAAAAATAAGGAAGCATATTTACAAGAACATTAAGGGGATTTATCCCAGGGGTTTTTTTGAGGGGGCTAGCCAAGAGAGAAGGTGTGGATGTGGTGAAGTCATCCTGGAATCACGGCACGTTTACCACTTTTGGTGGCAGGGAGGAATGGGGACTAATAGTAGAGCTGAGCTTATTACGCTGTGGGGAGTTCTCACCTTCGCCAAATGGCTAGAGCTGGACAAAATTTATGTACATGGAGATGCCAAAAGCATTATAGACTCCGTTAAAGATTACACTAATTTCAACCCCCATATTCTATCGAATTAGATGAGACCTATCAGGAATTTGGAACCTTCCTTCCAAAGCATCACCTACACTCACATCTACAGAGAAAAAAATCAGATTACTGATCTTCTTTCAAAAAAGAGAATCAATTCATAAACACATAAGTAACACTCACATCCACATAAGTAACACTCACATCTACAGAGAAAAAATCAGATCACTGATCTTCTTTAAAAAAAAAATCAGTTCATAAACACGTAAGTATCATTATGCGGCATATGTTCAGGATAATCTCATGAATGCAGGGAGTTTCAATACCATTTAGAAATATATCACAACATTGTATAGAAAGTTATTTCTTTATGGTGTTATTGTTACCAACTATATTATTAAGGAATTAAATTCTAATTTTGCTGATAAATTGAACATAAATTCTTTCGAAATTCTAATTTTGGGGATAAATTGAACATAGATTCTCTCGAATAAATATGATAGGCAGAATATGCGAAACAAGATTTTGGTATGGTTTTTATGAAAAACTCTGTAAAAATGTGTGGAAAAGAGTATATGCCTCAAACAGGCACTTTTGTATGCATTCTGAGGGAATGTACCCTTTTTTTAATAAAAAGGAAAACGTTTTTCAGTATTGAAAAAACATGTGAGAGAGAGCGGGGAAACATTAAAATATTAAAACCAAAAATACTTATATTTATCCACTTAATAACTTATTTTTACTTTCCACGATGTTCCCTTAGCAACATGTTTACACAAACATGAGAAATTGAATCTCACAACATGAAAACTATGACGCATTGTCCCATTTACATTAATTTTCTGCGTAATATGGTAGCGTTCCATTGGCCTCGCGCTGAGGAAAAGGCAAAGAGAGTTCGGCCAAGACTGCTGCCTGAGCTGAGTGCAGTAACCGGCATTCGGCTTACACACTGATATTCTTCCCTATCAGCCGGGCAGACCAATGTTACGGCCGCGTGAATCAAGCAAATGGTGATGTTAAAATATCTTCTGCAATCAATATATAACTACAAGTTCGCAACAATTCTGGAAAATGTATTGTGGGCAGTGCCCCCGATTATATATTAGGAACGTCGGGTTGATTACATCCAGCCAGCAGTTTCAAATGTCCATGCCGCAGAAAAATCTCCGTCCAAAAGCACGTCTTGGCTGACAAAATCTCTGTTCATATAATCCTGCAGCTCGCTCGCAGCCCACGAATCTTCATACACTGCAAACTGTTGATAGTTTTCAAACTCGTTTTTGAAGTCCCAATTTTCACCCTGGAATTTCTGATGCGGGTTCTCGGACAAACCCTCGGCGCTCAAGGTTTCCTTGGTAAATTGACAAACCGCATCCTTAAAATCCAGAACGGGGCCCGAGGGGATACCGAGATCATCGTCTGAAGCCTCTAGGAGGTAACACAGATCAATATCCGAAACTAGTGTTTGGCTCTCGTAGCCGCGAGAAATATTGGAAGCAGAGGAATTATCCGCCGAGATGGGCGCATAAAATGTGGAACATGTCGCGCTGATCTCTTCCTCGAGGCTTCTCATGACACCACAGACGACATCCTCACAGCAGGCTGCTTGTTCTTCTGCTAGGGTTTTGTCTAGTAGCGGGAAATGACGAAACAGATCCGTTTCTTCGCCATTGAAGCGTTTGAACTCCCGGACTTCATTGGAGTCCAGCAGAACCTCCGGCTCGTGACCCCGCTTTCTGAGCGTATTAGACATGATTGAAAGACGGCCTAGAGATTCGAACACGGAACACAAAGGGTGGTGATTATTCTGCTGCAGCGAAGAACTGTTCTTCCTGCTATAACAGCCGATGTGGCTAACAAAGCGCATAAGATAGGAGACAACAGGGGGATTGGCTATATGTAACCATGCATAGCAACTCAGAGGAAGCTGTATACTTATATAGCCTTTTTTTAGTCGGAAGAGCCTTTCATATGCCAAAGGGAGTTGAAGAATCGGAGCGAAGATTACAAATAATAGCATCGAAGCTTGCAGGAGGCAGGTATGACTCCTCGTGGATGCCAATCCTCCTGTTTAAATATTGGAATAAAGCTTGGCCTCATT
The DNA here is from genome assembly GCA_000404065.3 of Pinus taeda. NCBI lineage: Eukaryota > Viridiplantae > Streptophyta > Pinopsida > Pinales > Pinaceae > Pinus > Pinus taeda. The sequence goes on along the minus strand of APFE031610616.1, from coordinate 1,758 downwards.
GGTAGATGTCAATTTTTAAGTCAATCATATCAATAAACGGTACTGCGGACCCATTTCCATGTTCCATCATGGTGCGGTTTAAATGTTTCTATCATCTTTCATCGAACTCTGATGTGACACGATCTAAAGCAGTTAAAAGATGAGTGGAGGTTTAAAGTTTAAACGTCTTGATGGTCAGGCTCCGTGAAATTTCGCAGAAATGAGGAACAACTAAATACATTTCCATAATTTAAAGATGTTAATAAATTCAATTAAAGATTTTATCATATTTTTTAAATATAATACGCACAGAGTATATTATATCAAAGCAACGTGGTTATCGTACATCGTTAAAATTCGACATTTATTTTTATTATCAGATAAAATAGGTATTATATATCAATATTTTTATTAACTTTTCATTTATCCATATTTGCAATGTATTCGCATTTTAACACATCCAAAATTTATTTTTTGAGATTTTAGTTTAGTATTTTTTTATATGATTATAAAGTTTGGTAATAATATTTATAATAATTTTATTCAAAAATAAATATCTAGAATATTATCTAGGTATGACTTAATTCTTATAAGGTTTTAAGTGAAATTGGGAACTTGTAAATTCCTAATATATCTTGGGACTAAAGAGTCTGCCACCTTTACAACACTGCTAGGGTCAGAGATAAAAGCATTTTTGGAGTGCCTAATTCTTACTCACTTTTGTTCCACTTTCAAAATCTTCACCACACTATCAACCTTCTTGATTTGTTAAATCAACAAAATTATTGTGCTCTTGGAAAGTTTCTCTCCCTTATTTTAGGTTATAGGAATAAAATATTAAAGAATCTCAATTGATCTCCATATTGGTCTTAGTGGGCATTCAACATCATTATCATCATTATTTTAAAAAATAAAACATGTTAAAATAAAATATTATTACGTTTAAATTTGAATGGATTATTTTTTGCAAGTTCAACATTCATGGTCATGTGAAAGAATAACGCCCAATGGGGCAAGGAATTGAACACATGACTTAACATCTAAGAATGCTTTTACATGCCACCCAAACATCTAAGAGTGCTTTAACAAGCCACCCAATCACCATCTATCCTAGACCCTATGGAAAATTTAAATGGAAAATTATAATAAAAAAATAGAAAATATTATTATACAATGATTAATATTAAAAGCAAATATTTTTTAATTTAATGAAGTTTAAAAAAATAACATTATTAATAGCTACTAATGTAGAATTCCAATAATTAATTTACTTCTTCACCACTATTAGTTTAACATTGTTCAATGCAACTTATAATGTTTAACTCTGAAAATTGAATATTTATTTTTAATTATTTAAAAAAATATTTTTCAAACATTTGGATAAGTATCTCACAGTTATTGCTAGTTACTACCCACTAAAATTTATACAAATCTATTTAATTTATCTACTTCATTTCTTAATTTATTAGTTCCTCCCAAAGCAAGATGAGAAGATTACATTTGCATATTAATCACTATTAAGTTAGCTAATATTGACCAATGAAAATTATATTTTTTCATGGAATTCTTCCTATAACATAATATTTATTTTTGAGTGGCACAACTTTGATTGCAACACTTGTTAAAATAAAAACAAATTCTCATAAATTTATAATGAATATAACGCTGAAAATACTTCAAACACAAAAAGTAAAACATTATCCACTAACAAAATTAAAAATTAACATAAATTTTTCTCATATATTACTTTTTTGAATTAAAAAAGTAATATTATATTAT
>APFE031610594.1:0-10713 GCA_000404065.3 Pinus taeda | reverse complement strand
TGACTAATCTTATAATGGAGAAATAACATTTCTTGACGATTTTCTATTTGGGAAGCAAATCAGAGAGTCATGATCTATTTGAACTCTTGATGCTCTTTTTATCCATGTATTGACTTGCTTCTTTGACTGTGCCACTAGGTGATTTTCTTGATGATTTGGCTCGAGTGAATAAGAGGAGATCCATGAGGAGATCAATCCCCATCTTCCCATGTGCTTCTTTGCTTGTTTGGTGTACTGGAATCTAAAAACCATGGAGATAGTTGCAGAATCATAAAACAGCTGCAGAATCATGTTAATTATGTAGCTACTACAATCTTTTAACTTAATAATAAAGCACATTAATAAATATGAAAAATAAGACATCTGAGTACCTTACCATGTCAAAATCTATAGTTTACTATTTATTTGAGTTGATAGCAATGATAAAAAGAGGAAAGATGGATGGAAATGGTATTAAAAAAAAACAATCATGAGACTCTACACTAGACATTCTAGCCACCATGATCAAAGCCTAATCTAGAGGACATTAGGTTACATTGGAAAGATACAAGAGATCATTCAAGTGGACTTCTCTTCGTTCCAATGTGTTATTTTTAGGTGCAAGTGGTGGGACACCTTTGATCAAAATAATGTAAAAGAAGATCACGACAGTGGGATGATATCTGTCACCTCTAGAATAATGAGGCATGAAGCTAGGGAGCCTTATGTTTTCCCAAAACACTGCAGCTAGGTGTTTTTTTACCCATATGTTTTGGATAGGGATTGGTGGTTCGTATTAAGGCACAACCCTAGATCAAAACATATTTTTGAGAACAACAACGTTATCATGCCAAGTGACGAAGATAATAAGGGAGATGACAATGGAGAGTGATATGTACTTGTTATTTAATCATTTATATTATTATTCTATGTTTTTGTTGTCATTATTTCGCTAATTATATTATTATTTTATTCGTCTTGTTGACATTTCATATAATTGGTAAGATTCACAAATAATTTTACACATTTTTTTGCAATGAAAATATTTTTACAGTACTTAAACTAAGTATTTCCGATTGTGTACATTATCTATGGTATTAAGGATTCAAGGTCACAACCCTTCTCAAATAGGAACATATCAAGAACACTGAATTTGTGATGGTGTTTAAGAGTCATTTGTTTGACTTTCAATTAGGCTTGGTGATGCATTTTTGTATCCTATTTAGATTATGTGAAATAAATATATATATTTTTATGTATTTATAACTAAACTATTTAAAGTAGATATGTCTTTATCATTGTGAACATGATGTAATATAAGCTAGGAGAAATGTGAAAAACATGAATTTTAGTGACTATCTCGTGATAAATATGTGGAAAAAATAATATTTTTTGAGTTTCGCATTAAGAAATAATGAAAATTATTATTTGTCAAAAGTTTAAATATAATTTATTATCATTTAGGTTTTACTTAACTCATATTTATTATTAAAAAGAGTTAAATTTAAACTAGTATAGTAGCAAATAAAGAACCAAACTAACATCAAATTGTTATATCTTTATTCCTAGAAAAAAATTCACTTGCCTCTTTAAGGGAGAACTTCCAATAGAGGAAATCTCCAACAACAAGTAATTTTATATGAAGTCTTATCATGTTACATTTCTTTCTCATATTTAGAGAGAGAAGATTTTAATTTAAATTTGTAAGAGTTGCAATAAATATTAAACTTAAATTGCTTGAAAATATCATAACTTTAGCAATAAATTAAATTTTATAAAAATAATTTTTTGTAACTTATATTAAATCTAAATTAATTGCGCTGAAAGGCGCTCTACATCGAAGCATGGGAGAGAGGTTGTCACATAACGTTACATTTAAGAATAGTAAAATAACAATTTTAATTAACAAATTAAAAAATTGTAATAACAAAATTAAATTAATTTCGATCCATATACTACAATTTTACACCTAAATCTTACATAACTTTATATAGAGATATAAAGTAAGCTAAATTAAAATAATAATAATAATTTAGCTTTTATTATGAGGAAGAAATATAATGACTAAAAAATATATTTTACATTTTACTACAAGGAAGAAATGTAATTTTTTCACATGACAAGAAATAGTATTATTGATATTACATTATGTGTAATTCATTATATGTTCCATTTACATGTGATATTTAAAACAAAAATATATTTATAACAAAAAAAATAAAATTATGCAAAATATTTCAATGTCCATATTAAATAACATAGTTTTATAGTTACTCTATATAGAGAAAAATAAAGTAATTTAAATTGAAAATTTTCTTATATTTTCACTTTAGTGAGAAAGATTGAAAGAATTCTTAGTCTATTAATAGTTGGTTTCTAATTCAATGTATGAATGATATTTTAAATTTTTCAATGTTTAATATGGATTTGATATGTAATATTTTACAAAATATTAATAATAAAAATAATTAGATATATAAACATAGCAAAATATTATGAGGGGACATATTTTAACATTTTAATGTGGAGAACGTGAATTATAAATAAAATATTTCAATGTCAATTACATATATATTATACCAGCCTAAATCCATATAGTCTAATTTTACAATCATAGTTTCAACCATACTAAATTTTGTAATTTACAAAAATATCTTTGCATTTTTTTACAATAAGTCATTTTGCATGAAATTTCATATAAAAAAGTTTGGTATAAGTTCACCAATACATAATCTATAATAAATTTTATTTCACAAAAATAAATATCATGCTGATAACCATTTAACAAACATAAACATCATCTAAGATACACATTCAAATTCACTACCATCATCTAATTATACACACCTCTAGCACATATAAACATCATTAGCTAGCACACAAATCTAATAATCTAATAGGGCATCATCATCGTGATCACATCTAACAAAACACAAACATTCTATTCTAACATCGTCACCACACACATCCTCAAATTAATATAATTATCATGTCAAATAACTGCTATCACATACACATCTATCTGCAAGCACGTTAAATGAACATATCTAACATGACCTAACAATATACACATCAATACCAAATATAAATTAAGTACATAAAAATGAACCAAAAAATGGCGGAAAAACCCCAAATATATATATATATATATATATATATATATAATATATATATATTATATATATATATATATATATATATATATATATTATATATATATATATATAAACAAGTAAAATAAGTGCAATCAAATATTTGATAAAACAGATGTAGTGCCAAGTTGGTCTATAGTAGAAGACGATGGATGGTCAACTATTACATGATCAACGTCTGTTGAAATCAACTGAGGTGGAGAAGCAGGTGGTTGGTCTGTATCGCTAGAAGACAATGGATGGTCAAATACTTTTGTTCCGTCAATGCATCTTGGTGAACTCTGAGGTGGAGGAGGATCTCAATGATCTACTTTGTCAATATAAACATGAGGCACATCCTCTAGCTTTGGAATATCATCATCGGGTAACTGAGGAAGTGTAATACTAAATGGATCACTGACACCCTAATAACATTGATCTGATAGAGCGCTACTACAAGAAGCATCATGATCGCCACCCTCATCATCATCATTATAATCGTCACCCTAATCATCATCATCACCACCCTCATTTGATGTATCAGTCACAACATGATGTCGCCTTGCATCCCTCCTTGTTATCAATACCCCACTAGATTTGATGATATATTGCATAAGAGACATCATCTCGTGTAGAGAGTCCCTCTACATACCCATAAAAATAGGATTTGCAGTGATATCTCGAGGCTTCACAAGGTTGACTCATGCATGAAACAAAACCCTGGCCAATCTATCATAGTATTACATTCGAACTCGCAGACTAGGCCTACAACCCCAGATGCTCACACCTGCTTGAGAATGCACCTCACCCTCTTGGGTCTCGCCCAACACTTTGTCTCTTCTGACATCTGGTGGGGGAGGAGGCACATCCCCATTGAATGTGTTGATATCTATAAAATATAATGTACATGTAAATAATTAGACAATCTCATTAAATAATGTGATAGAATAAATTTGATTCTAATTCATTAAAACAAGAAAATGAAACTAGTTTATTAATTTAAAGAAAAAACTAATATTACATCTATCATTTGGGGGCTCAACCATTATGAATAATATGTTGGGACACCCTCTCCAATCAATCCCTGCCTATGAAAACACAAAATTGACAAATGCATGGTCATCCTCACTTGCTAGTATCGTTATTTCCTCATGAGAAATATAGGTCGAAAACTCCGGTAGGTCCCTCTTTGGCATCATATTCCCCCACATGCACATTTGGACCTCAATGATTGGACTAGGAGGGTGATGGAAAAATGTAGGCCTCATATCTGGAAACCTCTCAAAAAATAAACAAAAAATATCGAAAGAAAAAGGGAAGGTCTCCCTCCGATGTCTCAATGCACGAAATCCATATAAATCCATGTAAAACTGCCTCAAAAAAATGGCAGACCATCTAATGCAACACCGCACCTGAATCAAAGAATCAACATAATACAAAAGAGGGAAACTAATTCACTACCCACCACTACTAGAGTGTGAAATGGTGGTGAATAATGACGAGAGGAACCTAACCTCCTTGATCCTTATTGGATCGTTATATTATTTTTCATCCATCTTAATGCATTCATAGCGGAAAAAGTGGAGGAATCATCTCATGGGACAGTTTTTACCAATGGGACCGAGTTTGGTGAAACGGGGTATGAAACCATATGGGAGTGTTTTGAGGTATCAAATGATGTTTTTTGGGGATAAATATGTGTCACTATAGTGTTTCACCTTTTGATGTTATTCTACACACATATATCTTTCCAACGGTGTAAGAGGCGTGACAATCAGAGTCCATATACAAAATTTATGCCACTCAGAAGTTGACCTTCCAATTTTCACACCTATAATTAGGGAGGATGCCACGTCAGCCCCCATTATACATAGAAAGGGGAAAGCCACATGTTTTTGAATTAAAATACTCTAGAAGAGTATATATTGTAACTCTAGTTAAGAGTTGATGTAGTCAAATTTAACCACTATTCGGTTATTAGGCTGTGTTATAACTGGGCCACTTGGAGGAAGAGGAATTCCATGCTTTCGAGAGAATTCTATTCCATAGATGAGAATATATATCTAGGAGAGATAGCAGGTAGATCACATAGAGAAGATATATGCACTGTAGCAACCCATAGGCCATAGGAATTACTTCTTTATACATGCAACCATATTTCCATGTAGAAAAAGAGAGCGAAGTGACCTCACCTTTCAGTTATGTTTTCTCCCAAAAGGGATTTCCAGAGAGAATATCTTGTGTCTTATATGTGTGTATGTGAGATTACTTTTTCATTCTCTACTTTTCTGCATAATTTCCATTCGCATGCATGCACTAATTACAATTAAATCTACAAATCTAGAATTTTAATTAATTGTAATAGTGTAAAGAAATATAGTATTTTAATATATCATTATCAGATCTGTTGTGATGAACTGTTTAGTGGAATATCCATGATAGTTTATGGATCACTCCTCTACAAAAAAAGAATAAATTTGTAGTTGTCCACCATGGACCTAAAAAGCGGATGGACGGACCACATGAGGCTCAATATATCTTAGAGTGTACACAAGCTGACTCTCAGCTACAACCCCATGGGGGACATTAGGGAACTAGGAAAATCCTCCCCTCTCTTGGATAGGCTAGTGGTAAAGTAAATGTCTTCCTTGATGGACCTATACCATTCCTTAGGATAGACATGGAAAATTTTCTCTTGGACATTCCATCGGTAGATCAGATGCACCAAAAAGATAGAGTGGGCCTTTAAGGATGTAGCCTCTTCATAGTACTTGAGGAGGCCTACATTCCTCAAGAGTGCTTGGGTCATTGTAGTACTATGGAGAGGATATAAATCCCTCTCCATCTCTATGTCCATGTTCATATCATATTGTATGAGTCTTTCTACTACCCCTGCTCTCGCTACTATTCCCTCTGCTACCATCTCTACTACATGATTGACATATAAAATACATTTGCCTCATACATAAAATACAATTTTTTTATTAAACGAAACATGTACGTATAAATATGGAAACATAACTTTCAATTAAAAAAAAAATACCGGTGCACACAAAACGTTATCATGTATCGATGTTGGTGTGCATTCAACTAAAGATGTGCCTCTATCAGTGCACACATAAGTATGACGCACCATTGTTGGTTTACAATTTTAACTTTTGATTGCGGTGCAAAAAACTTGTGCACTGATGCACACATATAACCTTTTGACACTGGTAAGGAACATTCAGGTTATCGAACACACTGAGCTATGTCTGTATTTTAAATATTAAGATTATGGTGCATTTAGAAAATATAAACTCACCGAGCATGACACACTGACTTAAAATATGCCGCATCAATCCCGGTGTGTTTTAGTTTACAAAATGCACCACAACAACATTGGTGCATTATGTTCACACACTGAATTGTGGTGCACCCTGTAAATTTGTAGGGTACACTGCTATTGTTGCAAGACAAATGTATCAAATGCACCACACTGTGAAAATTAAAAATTTGAAAAATAGTGACAAATTTAGCCTAATTTACAATCCTAATCCACTAAAAAATTAAATTACAAAGAAACATCGACATTACCTTGACATTTTTTCATTGAGGAGACATTGTGGACACGTAATGGAGAGAAAAAAAATTAGGATGGTTTGAAAATATTGAAAACTCAAACAGTGAGCATGGCCCAGAAGGATGGTGAGCAAGAGAAGCATCGACGTTAGGGTGCTTGAATGTGGCAAGAGTGGTACTCGTGCTTTATGTCTCTCCCGCACTATAGATTGTAAAAATGAAAATTATGGTTGCGATGGTTTTTTTATTTAACCCTCCTCCAATGCGTTTTCCAAACGCATTGGTGTGTGATATATCCAAAACAACCAACCTTTTTTTAATTAAAAAATATCGCGATTCTTTTCTTGAGATGCCCCGGGTGTTTTTGATATAGGTATCGCACCTGTGTAGTGATTTTACTATAAAAACGCCATTTTTTTAGAATTTAAAAACCACCTAGTGCTCTTTAGAAGATGGCCCATGGAATTTTATTAAGCATACTAGAACGCAACTTCGTTGGAAAATAACACCACATTTATTTGAAATTTAAAATTATAGCAGTGATCCTTACTGGTATGCACCAAGATGTTTTACTATGTGAAGGGAACCGATGCTATCAACTATTCACGCACTAGTGTGGTATTTTATGTAGCGCACCGTGTTTTCTTCTTTTATAAAAATAAAATTTCGATGCTACACCATGTTATTTGTTGTGCCATTGCTTGTATGGATAGTAAAGCACCGGTGTGTTTGCATATTTTAGATGCGCCATTCAAAAAACATCCACTAAAACATTTTCTCACCCACCTCTGCTACAAATGAATGTTTGGGTTATTTTTATGGAGACTTTCGTAAAATCCTCTGCTAAAATGTCTTTTCCTTGTAATGAAGTGCATAAGTTTGCCCTCATATCCCTTAACAATTTGTTGTTATGTATTCGTTACTTATCATTAAAAGTGAAAATGTGTAAAAATATTGTCTCTATCTTAACCCTTTGGCCAATTCAAGCTTCTTCCCATCGTTACTAAAATTTGCATTGTTGAAGGAAGGATTCATACACCTATTATTCTATTAGCTGCTTTCCATCGTTATTGAAGTTCTCATTGTTGAAGGAAGGAGTCATACACCTATTATTCTATTACTAATGCAACATGGACTTATCTGTAATACCAAAACATGTTCATGTTCTCTTTACATTTTCATATCATATGATTCGGCCTTCTTATGCTCATCCCAAGTAAATATAAAAATGAAGTGTGCTCTTACAAGTCACGAGTACATTAGTGCAGCTATGATGTAATTTAATGTTAAAGGAATTTTTAATAACATACGACCTCTTCTATTTATCCAAGCAAGACAAGCATTTTTAAATAAATAAATAAATAATTGCACATAGAATTCAAACTAGCCATGGGAATAATATCAATCCAATTTTGTAAATATTATTTAACTTAAAAATGATGTCATTTTCTAGACCTGATGTTCAGGCTACCAAAGAAGAAATCGATGGAGGAAATAATATATTCAATATTATCATCAACATGAAGTGAAAACATTGTAAGTCTTGTCAAAGTTTGTTTAGAAGTTAAAAAAATTCACTTAAAAGTCCTTAAGAAGTTCAACGGGAATATAGTTCCTTTGTGAAGCTTGCCAAAATCATAATCATACCACAACATAGTTATATGCAAATAGAAAGGAACATGTTAACTACGATCAATAAAGAGGGTACCAGAGTAAAAAAAAAAATTACTTAGCAGGTGAATAAGAAGGTGTATGTTGAAAAGGATATCAATTTAACGTGAAAAGGTATATTTTTTGGGTTGGATTAAAAAAATAATAAAAATAACGAATGAAGGGAAGAAAATATGTATATTTAAATGAATATAAATCCCTCAAGTATGCATTGAAGGAAAACATTAAGATTACAATCCCATCAAAATGAAGATTAAAATATGTAGTAGCTAGCATCCATCCAATAGTGAATGGAAGAAGATCAATACTACTCATTAACGAAAGATAATCTATAAAAGACAGCAGCAACATCAAACAAAGGATTTTGAATATCTATATACCTACAGGCTGCAAGATTAGTGAGTAAGGGTATTGTATGGAGTTGTGAGGCTTCCATTTTTATTGTTTCTTTCCCTTATTTCTTGCATTTGATCTTTCTGAGCTAATGAATATTGCTAGACTAGCTCACTTCCTTATTGTATTTATAGCAGCTTACGCCCTATAATGTTCCAAGGTCCAAACCTTCGAGAGATGACTAGTTTGATGCCTTGTATACAATGTGCTTAAGGATAAGGTTAGGGTTAGCTTAGTGAGTTGTTCTTTATTTTACAAAAGGGGTAGTACTCTAAGACTCTTCCTTGCTAGCGTCGACTCTCTTCTTAGTGGCGACAGGTTTGGGTTGCATTAGTCTTGGCGTTGTCCCTACCTTGATCATGCGACTTAAAGAAATAGGGAGACTGCTCATATTATATCCTCCAAGCCACTGAGAGGTTCAAATTGTTGGCGTATGGAGCACTCCATTATGGACATCAACATATTTTGGTGATCATATTGGGGAGCGAGATTAATTTCACTCATCTGTTTGTTACTTTGTTAAGTATGTGTGCTTCTTTTCTAGTTCTAATTGATAGTTTTCCTTGGCATATTTTCCCAACTTTCACTGGTTCTCCTAACGAATCCTCTCATGATCATGTCATTAAGTTCTTAATTTTTTTCATTCTACAAGGGTTCATGACCTTCATACTAGTTCCCACCTATTTTCTCTCACTCTTTTCAGAGAGGCAAAAGACTGGTACCCTAATATTTTCATGCCAACCCACTTTGACATATTTATCCATGATTTTCCCCTTCACTTGAGCCTCCCCAACCCTGTTTATGGTGTACTTTATGTGATAGTGCCCAGGATCCTTTTACTTGCCAAATTCTCATAGAGGGTAGGAGGCAATACAAACTAGAAAGAGACAATATTGTCACTTTTTATGGGTTCAAATATGCATATTCTGAAACCTCATCTTCTTATGGGTTCCAACATGCAGATTTTGAAAATTTTTCCTCTGGGTTCTAGTACATAGATATTGAATCTACGTCTCCTATTGTTTGCAAAGAGGTTGCTCTTGATCCTTTCCTGGGTGGCTCAAGAGCCTTATGTAATATTTTCCCATTTCATGACTCTTCTAAGAAAATTTTGAATTTCATGTATACAATGAAAAATGAACCTCAAGCCAATCTCGAATTTCTTTGACCTAAATATGATGTTATCTGCGATGACTTTGATCAATAAGTGTTGAATCTTGATGATAAGGATACCCTTCTTGATTTGCATGACCAATCATTGTTCTCACCTTTTGATGAAGAGGTTCCCCCTCGTGATCTTGAGAACACCCCTCATTTCTTGGATATCAATGATGATGACCACATAATTTTTTATGATCCTAATGAAGATAGGTCTAACCTTATTCATCAGGAATTCTTTCATAATATGATTGAAGATTCATTAAAGGATGAATCTCCCATATATGATAAAGACCTTGGTCCTAAGGTTAGGTTCAACCTTCTTTATCCTAGTTGAGGTTTTACATATGATATGTAAGATGAAGACGAGTCGAAATCTGATTACCAAGGGTGTTTCCATGCTATAAAATACACTTCATCCTTGAATGAACCCCTCCCTGATGAAGTCCTTGTGAAGAAAAGAGTCTTGAATATGAAAACCCTTCTCTCGACATGAATGATTATGAGTCATTTTGTAATCAACTTGAAAAATAACTCTCTCCTTTTGATCTGAACTTAAAAAGGAATGAAAAATATTACAAATATAATCATAAACATAGAGATGCAGCATAAAAACACTTCATTCATTAATAGGAAAATGCTGAACTATGCTTATAAACAGAATGGAAGTAAGATAGCTCGAGCGATGTTAGCTTATCTCTGAGAAGAGATGTGGCGGCTACATGCCTTTTAATTTTGTTACAATGAGGCTCAAGGGCCTATTTATTATTGGAAAACATGATAAAACCCTAAACAACCAAAACCCTAACCCTAGGAGAAG
>APFE031610593.1:0-11052 GCA_000404065.3 Pinus taeda | reverse complement strand
CAACAGGTCATTGAATCAAATAAAAATCTCTTTCTCACCTACCCTTTCGCTATCAATTTATGGAAACAATTTCTCTCCTCTCTGGCTATTAGACAATGATGGCATGGAGATAACATTCAAACTTATTGGAATCATTAGTGGACTCATACCTCGAACCAGAAAGCTCACAATTTCCCCTTACTTATTTATTGCAAAATCTAGTTGAACAGGAATGGCATCATATTTTGAGACAAAGCTACCCATTGGCCTATCTCTATCGCCCATATTATTAACTCATTTCAAGAAATTGTTGATGACAAGCACACTCCTCCTGTCTCACCTATGACACCTGAAGTTATTTACCGAAATCATCATTTGGCATACTTTGATGGATCTGCACAAGAACAAGGATGTGGGTGTGGGTATCTTGCTGAATCTATCTCATAGACATTCTTACCCCATCTAGATGAGTTTTAGGGTTGGGACAAATAACTATGTCGAACTCATCACTATTAGACATTTGCTCCATTTTGCATTGAAACATGATTGTAAGCACCGTCATATTTTTGGAAATAAAAAAACATTATAAAATTGTTCAATAACACATATACATATCATGTGCACACACTAAGGAACATATTGGATGAATCTATGCATTTAAAATAAAAATTAGATTATATTTCTTGTCATTACATTTACAGGGAATGCAATCAAATTATAGACCAACTATCCAAGGAGGTTGTGGTCCAGCCTAGTGGTTAGTGGCTAATTCAGGAACAACCGGATGCTGAAAAATACTAGTATTAGCACCAACCATATATAGACCACCTATTTTAGGGGGCAAATAGACCCTAATAAAATCTCATTTTTTCCAAATATTATCAGATCATTATATTATGCTCTATATATCATTGCATATATCTATTTCAAAACAAGTATGGTATACCCAAGGGTTAATTTTGTACAAACATTAGCCTTTGGCATCTACAACATGTAATTTTCTCAAATCATAGAAAATTGTGGGAAAAAAAAGAGTTAGCTGAATATGGAAACAATGACTTTCCCTAGTGTTTTCTATAAAATTTAAATTTTTCTAAGAAAACATGTTGCAAAATGTAACTCACAAAACATAATATGACTAAAGAATGTAGCCATGTTTCATTTTTTTTAAATATTTTTTTGGTTGAGAAGGAAGCCAAATTTGTGACCATTTCACTTCTAAGTTCCAAACCAACACATTTCAAAAAATGTAATGTAAGTCACTACTATATGTTTCAAAAATAATGCAGCCATGTTTGGCACCATTTAAATGGAAAGTGAAATGTTTTATAATGTAAAACAGGGAGCCAACTTTTAATATTTTTTTCAATTTTAAGATTCATTTTTTTGTAATCTTGATACACGTTTTCATTTTTATCTAATTTTTATACATGGTGATAAGTAATAGGCACAATAAATTTTTAATCATCGTTTGCTAAAAAAATATTTTAAACAAGGTTTAAAATCATGATTTAAATATGCAAAATGTTAAAGAGTTATAATTCCATTAGTTGATATAGTGGAAAAGACTAGAATATACTAGCATCTTTCAATTTAAACTATCATATCAAAATAATTAATTAAAAAAATGATTAAATTGTCCAATTAGATGAACATAAAAATTGAAAATGGAAAACTTCAATACAAAAAATTAAAATTGTTAATATAATAATAACATAGATTATATAATAATAATGATTAATATACTAGTTAAGTTGTAGTTTTATGTTAAGTTGTAGTCTTAAAATGATATTCTTATGTTAAGTTGTAATTTTTTATATATATTTGAAACATATTTTACTTATTTTCCTGATATTTGATAAATAGAGACTAAAGTTAATTTATAAAAAATAAAAAGTAAATGAACTAAAAAAAAGTTAAGACAAAATATTGAGATGTCTAATCAATAAAGAAAAATTATATCGATTACATCTACATCAAAAAATGATAGTAATATATATATATATATATATATAATATTATATATATATATATATATAGTATATATTTATTTATTTATAATTATAATTTTAAAGAAAAAAAAAAAAAAAAAAATATAAAAACTAAATAACAAAAAAACAAAAACAAAAACAGTCCAAAAAAAGCAGATGAACCAGAAAACAAAATACAAAGCACTAGAAAGTCAAGAGTGTAAAAAAGTTGAGCCTTATCAGAAAAAGCAAAGACACAAAATCAAAGAGCGCAAAAGCTTGTCCTTATAACAAAGCTAAAGAGCCAATAAAATAGCTTGCGCAGAGCTCATACAGCCACTACAACTATAATTGCTTGTATGGGTTGAACACATTCTTAAAGGCCTGAACGCATATGCATCTGTGTGTTTAGATGTTCATGAAGCTATTGTAATGGCCTTGACATGACTCACTCTTCGTCAATTTTTCCCTGAGAGTTGACCTTAATTCTTGATTTGTTTTGATGATCTAGGCCTCCTATGTTACAATAATCCTTGACCTAGACCTCCTATGTTACAATAATTCATTGTTTCTATTTACAGAGAGAGGCGAAGATATTTACATAGAGAGAGTGAGAAGGAAATAATATCAAAGATATTGTGTGAGGGAGATATTCTGAGAGTGAGAAAGAGCAAGATAGGGAGACAATGAGAGAGGGAGATAGCAAGGGCGAGGGTGAGAAAGTGAGATAGGAAAGTGGGAGAGAAAGAGGGAGAGAGGGAGGGAGATCAAGTAATAGAAAACAAGCGAGAGAGAGGGAGAGGGAGAGAGGGAGAGACAAAGAGAGAGAGGGAAAGAGAGAGATGGAGAGGGGCAAAGGGAGGAGGAAGAAGAATGGGAGTGAGAGAGAGAGAAGGAAAGGTAAAGAGGGGAAGAGAGAGAGGGAGAGGGGGAGAGGGAGGAGGAAGGAGAGAGAGAGAGAGAGAAAGAGAGAGAGGGGGGAAGAGAGAGAAGGAGAGTGCAGAAGAGAGAGGGTAAGACAATGAATAAGAGAGTGAGAGATTGAGAGAGAGAGAGAGAGAGAGAGAGAGAGAGAGAGAGAGAGAACCATAGTAAGAGTCATAGAGAGAGATTTAGAGACACTGTGAGAGAGGGATAAGAGGAGTGAGAGAGAGGAAGAGTTATAGAGAGTAAGAGAGAGATAGGGTGACAAAGGGATGGAATGGTGGAGGGCCTATTTGCGACCTTCAACCTTATTTCACTATCTATTCATACACATTTTATGTTTATTTATTATCTAAAGTAATATTCTCATTCTCATTTATTGCAAATTGGATTTTTGAGCTAGCATATCTCATATTTCCTCATGAATTTCTATGGCCTAACTCCCATGGAGAGAACCATGAATTTATGCCCAAACCATTCCAATGTAAGGTTAAAATTTGGGTTTTTTGAAGCTTTAAATTTTCTTTTGTTTTCCACGTCTAATTTTTACGAATAAGGAAGAGAACAAGGGGGCTCTACTTTGTTTCAAATCATTTTTGAAAAAAGTTAAATGAGAAGAAAAGAAATGTGGGGTTTCATTTGATTCATTTGTCTTTAAGTCTAGTGTTTGTGGAAATTATTTTTATTGTGAATTACTTCCTATGATTTTATTTTCATATATTGTATGAGTACAACAAGAAACTCTTCTATATATTATGGTCAGATTTTACCTTGTTTAAATTGATTGCTAATAATTTAAAATTAGAAAGGGAAAAAATAGGGGTCTATTTAATTTTTTTTTTATAATTAATGTTGTTTTTTATTTTTTCTTTGTGTAGGAAACATTGTCCTATTGGGAGGTATATAGTTTTTTTATATTAAAAAAATTACTTTGTCTCAATGTCATTTGATCTATTTTACGTAAATTTATGTGGTTGAAAATGTATGAGTGTTTGAAAAGGGAATGGTCTAACTTGGTTAATGATTTTGTTGATCATATATATCCTTATACACCGTGAAATGACTATTGTGTGAATATTTTCTTAGAAACTTATTTATTTTAAATCAAGGTTTCATTTGGTTTATTTTTAGTAAAATTATCTCATTGAACATGTGTGAGTTTGTGGAGGAATATTTGAATGAATCATTTTCTAGTTATTTATTTTTTCCATAATGAGATTGGGAAACATATTTAGGACATTTTTGTAAAGAACCCTTGAAGACTTGACATTGAGTGATATTTATTTAAATATTTTAAAATTAATATATTACAAATATTTGTTAATGATATCGATTCCCTTTCCATGAAAAGTTTGTTGTTGAAATTTAACATTGGTTTTGCAATTTGGTTTTTTGAACAACTTTGTTTTATTTTCTTTCCACCAAAACTTTATAGATAAGACAAGGTAATTTATTATGGAGATGAACCAACCTAGATCTATATTTACTCTATATCTATCAAGTACTAAGAGGGATCAAATATTTCAAGATGATACCACTTTTGTGAGTGAAAAACTTAAAGAAAGGTTTGCAACTTGAAATATATTATCACTCTATCCACTTAATAGGTTTCAATTAAGATGGATCTAGGATAGTTTTTATAGCACAACACATGTATTATAAGGAAAGTATGGTTTCTTATAAAGAATGAATTGATGTCTCCTAACATTTAAAATTATTTTATATAACATGATAATGATAAGGTTGTTGAATACAATTTTAAATCACATACACTCATATAAATAATAGTAATAATCCTAATACATAGAAAGTAATGTTCCTTGTATTTCTTTTCCCCGCCACATTAAATGGTGATCAAAATGCAAAAACTATTACAAAATTTTAGATAATACTGTTTAGCCTTCAACAACCTTGATAAAAAATTTAAATTTAAATTTTATTATTTTACAATTATAATTCCTTTAATATTCATGACTTTTGGATTGGATTAAATGATAATTATTGTTCAAATAACAACATAAATAAGTAATAAAATATTTTATTTAACTCAGATTCATAAAAAACATTGAAAATGTAAATGTTGATTGTTTCAGAGAAGAGGCATAAAATAAAATGTTTTGTTTGGTATTATATCTTTTTGTACTAATAAAAATATATCTAAACACAAAATTCATCCTTTAAAAGGAGGGTTGCAATTTACTTTTTAAGTCGATATTTTGACTACACTAGATTTATGGCTAGTTTAAAAAAGCAAAGTAACAATTAAATTTTATTACCTCGAAAAATCCTTACATCACACAATCTTGACCAAGATGCATGTTTCCTCTCTAATCATCCCTCTATAGTATTATCTAATATAGATAGTATATGATTGGTATACTATGTCCCCGTAAACATTTGTTGCTAGCTCGTGGATATCTTGTGACAATAAATAATTAGTGGCCACTAAGTTCAAAGATCTACAATTTCAAAGAAGTTCAACACTGCTCATAAAATTGTGTTTTCATTATTCTTGGTAAATCAAGCATAGTAGTAGACATGAAAGCACTAGTTAACAAGTTACTAGCTCACCAGGTAATTTTTAATAACTTCTCTATATCTCAATGAGGATTTTCTACATTTTCAATTATGGTATATCTTTTTTTGTCCATAGCTATATGAATATGAAACTGTACATATTAGTGTTACAAGTCATGGAGTGAAATCATCTCATATGTAGCTAAGGGATAGACCAAATATGTTTCAGACAGAGACATAAACAGTCATAATACCTACACATATCCCTTATACAAGGATTTAGAGCACCAGTCATGCGAACAATACAATTTAATATGTAATTCCATTTATTGATATTATATTTTGGGATGTTTTTATAAAAAATAATTGAAATGTTGTTAATCTCCTCTATTCTTATTGTTGCATTTATCCATACTTTAATGATTAACAACTTCTAATAAATGAAACTATAAATTGTTTGGTTCTTATATATGATAGATGTTTGTTAGTTGATATATTGGTTTCTTAAAAGGGAAAGGGAAAAGTGCTTTTTTTTAGTGTTATATTTTTCTAAGCTTCCAAAATAACAAGTTTAGTCTCAAGAATTATTTAAATAAAAAAACCTTAAAAACATCACCATAATTTATAATTTTTATCATAAATTTAATGTAATTGTAGAAATTTTGTTTAAATTATCGTGTATTCATTAAAATTTATTTAAAAATTTTAATCCAATTGTATCCATTACCTTTATAAAAATATACATATGACCTTTTTGTGCAAATATAAATTATATATTGAGAATGCATCTTTCTTGAAATATGTTATACCAATCTTACACTGAGTTACATATAACAAATCAATCCCCACACACACAGATATATATATACTAATATAATAATTTACTTATGAAATTTTCTTTATACTAACACAAATTCCAAGTAAAAAATGATAGAAAACCATTCATCATTTACTTTCTTATAATTCTCTAATCTCGTGAATGTTTGTAACAAATTTATCCCCCTATTTATACCATTCCATTCAGATGTTTAGTCATTAAAATTTTCCATA
The DNA here is from genome assembly GCA_000404065.3 of Pinus taeda. NCBI lineage: Eukaryota > Viridiplantae > Streptophyta > Pinopsida > Pinales > Pinaceae > Pinus > Pinus taeda. Next base: position 4,612 of record APFE031610593.1, on the reverse strand, counting down.
TCTATCATTCTTTATAAAACAATGATCTCTCTTGCATGGTTATAGATATTTTTTTATTTTTTATTTTGTGAATCTAAGGGCCTCCATTATATCATAATATTACATCGATTTATACAATTTTCCAAAATCCTAACATCCTCACACATACCATATTTATTTTCCACTAGGTAATTACCAAGAAAGATAGCCAATTTCCTTTGGAGAAACTAAGTCATTGATTCCATGTGTGTGGGCTAGAGTGGGATCTAAGGCCTCACCATGGCCTAAATCTCCTACAATGTGCCTTTTCCATTCACCCCTCTCTAGAATTGCACTTCTAGTACTACCTCATTGATGAGGCATTTCACTCTAAGCTATATCACAATATTTCCTGCAAACCAAAAAACTATTTCCATAACAATAAGCATCAATACACCTAGATAGAATACCGCAGGAACCTAATTATGTACCTCCTATACCTATACATGGGATGAGGGCTAAAATTCACAAGTTGAGATGTTAATCATGCTTTCTCTCTCTATGGAGGCACACCCAACCCTCCATCAAACCACCAAAAAATTGACATCCTTCCAACACAAGGAGAACGCAATGTTACTAGACCAACCTATGCATTCTAGTCCACCAACTAACAAAATTGGCCCCATCACCATAAAGTATACCCAACACTAAACCAAAACCTTATAAATAACCATAATGTCGATCAAGAAAATGAAAGAGCCAATGTCTATGGTTAATTAAGAATAAGGACAAGACTCATGAATTATGGTAGTTCCTAGTCCCCATAAAGACTAACATAGATTTGATGACAACAATAAATAAATATTGAACTTACCTTAGTGATGTATAAATAATTGACATACCCCTTTATGTAGTAGTCACCCTAGCACATCTCATTGTTTCTTTAGTGTGTAGCAAGTGACCAAGAGCACTATTTTTTTTACCACTTAGTGTTGTAAATCCACAAGGAAAATTCTTCTAAAAGTGCTAAAGGTGTGATTTTATTGGAAAAACTTGGAGTCATCCTAGACTTACCTTGTACCATGGAAACTTGAGCATTGTAAAACCTCCTTGAAGCCATTACAGTATGTAATATTTCTCATATTAATACTTATTTGATACCTAGTTCGAGCTCGTAAACCCACAAGTGCCATGCTTGATCCAATGTCGCTATTACCGCCTCCATCATCATGTTGCAAGTAATAAAAATTCCTCTCATTAATTAGCATAAATTCACATGTGCTTGCATGGCTGTGGGCTACCATGCCACCCAGCCTTAATTATAATTAAGGTTGAATGGGTGGCATGCACCTTCCTGAGCCTCACTAATTCAAATGTTAATGATATTTTAAGTTAGTTCATTAAATACTTACCTGTAGCAATTGAGATTTCTTCTCAATGTTGTCAACATAATATTATGTATTATATTTCTTGAAAATATTATGATGGATAAATATGCACAAAATGAGTTGACTTTGGCTTCTAGCAATGACAATTCTTAACTAATATAGCATTGAACCTTTCTACCTAGCATAGATAATGGTGCATGCATATGATACATAATTGTTAATAAAAATTTGAAAATCATATTCTTGGTTGCGACTTAGTGAATATTTGGAGACAAATCCAATAATATTAAATTATAAATTAAATTAGATAAATATCTAATGAGAAGTGAAGATTTAACTCAAGTGAACTCTTACATGTTAGCCTGAATGGTTTCTCATGGAAATCACAATGGTGCAGACAAAATTGCTAATGGAAATTTGAAAATAATATTTTGTGCAACTGCTTAATGAAAATTTGGAAACAATAACTAACTCAGGGCATGTCTATGAGTGGTAGGAAAATAATTACAAAAAACATTTCCTACTATCAGGTTGGGTTGGGAAGACATTACTCACTCCAGCAAATAGTAGAGTGTCATCTTCGCCTACCTCACTCGAATTAAAAATTAACGCATACATTTGAAATTACATCAACGATTCAAGTAGTAGTCTTGCGGACTTGGGAAGATGCATTAGCCTATAGTATTTTTGTTTATCACACAATCTTGTCCATGGTTGACTCCTACACTCGGATATTATCTTTGAGCCTTCAAGACATAAGCATCTAGATCTCTCCACAAATAACTTCAACAGTTCAGTGCCTGCCTTCAACCAACTACCAATGTTGCAAGTCTTAAATATTTTCTCCAATTTTTCCAATGCTACAATTCCATCCTTTTTAGGAAATCTTTAACATCTTTTACAATTTAACTTGAGCTCAAATTTTCATGCTGGATCCATGCCTTTTAGGCTAGTAAATATGAAAAAACTATAACATCTATGGTTAGCAGGTTGCAATCTTATCAGAGAAATTTATTGGATGTTTTTGCATCAGTTAATGATTCTATCTCCTACAATAACTTCTATCATTTAATAGATTCTAACAAAATATGTAGCACAATATGTTTACTCCAAATTTAGAGAGGGACGTTATAGAGGAAACCCTTACCATTTTTATGATAGTTAAGATATCAATAGATGTCTCCATTACCTCCTCATATGATAATAATATCACTACTTCTATTATCCTTTTATTAGTTTATTCTCTTTTGAATGAGGTAATTTCTCTTTTGGGCTATTGTTATCAGTTGATATCTTCCATACACTAATTCTCTTTTTAAGTAAGATAAAAATACTTTACGCAAGTGAAAATTTGTGATATGTGTTGAAAAATTGAATGATAAACAAGTAATGTAAGAAAAATCTTCAACACAACTACTTTAGTGAATCTGGCTAGTCTTTCTAGATATACTAAAACTACAATTGCAATTTACCCATAGCATAATTTAGATTTCTACATGGAAATAGGACGAAACTAATGATAATCATAATGGGTACCTTGTGCAAGACATCTGGTATTTCTAGATACACTAAAACTACAACTAGAACTTATCCATAGGATAATTCAGATTTCTACACGGAAATAGGAAAAAACTAATGACAATGATAATGGGCACCTTATGGAAGACACCTGTTTTGGTATTTTCATAGAATCCAATCGACATTGAAATACATGTAATTAAATTTAGAAAAACATATCTATACTTTTTTTATTTTAGTGCATCGAGGGATAAAGTGGAAAAGGTCATATTGTTTTATAAAATCTGAGATACATACAATTAAGGTTTTGAAAGCATAAGCATAATAGGTGAAATGGGCTTGACACACCAACATTAAGGCCTCAAATGATCTACAAAATATAGGCCATTATCATATCATCCAATTCGATAATTATGAGTACTCATCAATATCATTACGATAGATTGACTCCCGCAAAATGCTCTTGCAATTAATATCAAATACAAAATACTGAACTTTTTTTATATTCCCTTCTCATGGAATTTAATTTGAAGGAGCTACACTTGATTCACCTTTACCTTCGCTATGTTAAGCCACTTTAAGTATATATAAGTTATAGTTAATGTGCTAAGTATTAAATTTTATGCGTGGTGTGACTTTTTAGGAGATACAATGTCTTTATCGTACTAAGGGGCATAGTTTCTGGAATTCATTGTGTTAAAGATCATAGTGTACTATGGTTTACCTAATTTCAGAGTTAGTATGTTAAGGACTATAAATTAATGAATGTCATTTTTTGTTAATGATAATAGTGGTCAGAGGCCGCATTGTGGAAGGGTTTGTAATTCTCTAAAAGCTTATATAAGTCATGGGACATCTTAGTTTTTTTGCATTCATAATGGCTTTTGGTTAATGGAAACAGATTGCATTAGATAGTATAGTGGTCATAGGGATCAGAGGTTACATTAAAGAACAAAAGCCATTAGGAATATCTAATAATACATTTATTATAATTAGTGAATTCAAAGATGCATATATTAATATATGTATTTTAAAATGAAAATATTATTGGGAAACCTAGTGGATGCTTCCATATATTTTCTCTCATTATTGTAATCTCACAACTACTATATTGCAGCTAAACAAGCCAGCAAAGATTAAGTAACTCGAGTTTTTGAAAGGGCTAGGGTTTTGCAACTCTCATAAAAATATTCAACAAAATTAGGTTTGTCCAGAACTTTGAGATAAATAATTTATTTATATAATGTATCATTCAATTGTTCTAATGTATAATGTATCATTGATTTTTTTCTAATCTAAGAATATTTATTAAAAAATATAAATTAATTATATTTTTACTATTAAATAAAAAGACTATTAATCCATATGTCTTTTTTATTTATTAGAGAATAATATTAATAATCCTAAATTCTAAGAGGGAAATTTTCTATTAAACAAACTATCTTTCAATTTAATTTTAACAATTTTACTATATAACAAAAAAACACTAATGATATTTATGCTTGTTGCTTATTTATAATTAAATTTTCACCTTTTGAATTTGCATCTTAACTTTGTGCACTTTCTGTCCACTTTCATGAAAGCAAGTCACTTTTTTCTTTTAAATTTCAGGAGTACTCTTTTAACTTTTTTTTTTTGCATAAGTATTTTTTCTTTTTCAAAATTTAACTATTTTTTTTAATTTGTAGAATATTCAAGATTGCAATTTTCATTTTTACAATTATCAAATTTTGAAATAATTATATTTT
>APFE031610588.1:78289-94040 GCA_000404065.3 Pinus taeda | reverse complement strand
ATAGTCACTGGCATCCGTTTGGATCTAAAATGGTCTTTGAAGATCGGGTAGTGCTAGCACAAGTGTTGTACTAATCTTTGCTTTCAAGGTGTAAAAGGCTTCTACTATTTGCCTCCCCACTAAAAAACCTTGTTCAATCCTATTAAAGCATGTAAGAGAGCTGCAATTAAGGAAAAGTTAGAAATGAACTTTCTCCAGTATTGTGCTACTCCTAAGAAGCTTCTTACTTCTTTAGTAGATTTGGGTTTAGGCTAGTTTACAATGACTGCAACCTTAGAGGGACCTATCTTCAATTCACCACCCCCTACTATATGTCCCAAATAATTCAAAGATGTTTTTCCAAATTCACATTTTGAGAGTTTAACATAAAGTTTTTCTCTTTTCAAAACATCTAATGTCTGCTTAACATGCTTTAGGTGTTGTTCCCACATTTTGCTAAATATAAGAATGTCATCCAGATACACAATAACAAAATCATCAAGAAAAGGTCTGAGTACATTCATCATTCTCATGAAAGGAGTAGGAGCATTACTTAAGCCGAAAGGCATAACTAGCCACTCATACAATCCCTGCTTTCTTTTGAAAGCAGTCTTCCATGCATCTTGTTCTGCAACTCTAACCTGATGATATCCACTATGCAAGTCTAGCTTGGAAAAATAAACAACTTCCTTTAATTGATCTAATAGATCATCTATGCGAGGAAGGGGATAACGATTTTTTATTGTTATCTCGTTCAGTGCCCGGTAATCAATGCACATTCTCCACGAGCCATCTTTCTTTTTCACCAAAACGATTGGAGATTCACATGGTGATGTGCTAGGTCTTATACACCCCTTATCGAGCAACTCCTACACCTGCTTCTTGATTTCTGCATTATCTAAAGCGAACAACCTGTACATTCCGATGTTAGGAAATGAAGCATCTTGCTGCAAATTAATATCATGAACTATTTCCTTTTTGGGTGGCAGACCTTTAGGTTCTTGAAACAAGATATCATACTCTGAAACAACTTTTTCTAAATCAACTTGTTGTTTAGCATCACAGCCCTCCAATACATTGGTTTTATCAGGTTTCTTTTCCTTTACAACCATCAATAAAAATTGTTTGCATGAATTTACAATTTGTTTCATCTGCACTGAGTTTGTGAGAGTATAATTATTCTTGAGCTTATAAGCTCTTACAAAATATTCGATTCCATCTTTAATGAGAAGATACTTGTTCTCAGCTCTATAGAAAATATCTTTTCTATCTATTAGCTCTGCTATATTCTTACTTGGTCCTTGGTCGTGCTCAAAGAAATGCTTATGGCGGTTTCCCTCACCTTCTCCCCTACCTCTATTACCCTCCTTCTGTCTCTATTTCCCATGCCTTTTCGTTGAAAATCATATTAAAGCCCTTTTCAAGCTCGAGCGTTAACACACAAAACCTTATAAAATTATGACCCACCGGACTCTGCGCCTCCATAAACCCACCGCCGTAACATTAGCCATTGATCTCCGCTACCTCCGATCCAACGGTTATCCACTGCATCCAATGAAAATCCACGTGATATAAACCATGTCATTCGATCATCTCTGCCGCCATCGGAAGACGTTCACCCCCCTCGCACTTGCAAAATAATGCCGTGTTAATGTGCGATGGAGGGCATTTTCCTTCCTTTCCTCGTTGCCATGCGTCACCTTCTGAATGTTATCGCGCGCCCTTGTACTTTACCACCCATCGTCCGAAAAAGGTGCGGTCAATACTGCCTACCACCAAAACCACTTTTCCCGCATGTTAAATCCCGTGCACCTCCTCCGTCTGATGACCGTTGGATCTGCCCTCCCAAGATCCAACGGTCGGCGCTCACTCTGCCTCCATATCTCCTGATACCTCCACCGAGTGATTCCCACCATTTATCTGCTTGATCCAATGGTTGATGTCTTTCCTCTGCCCTGCTCATACATTTTCCATGCAGTCCACTTGCCCTGACCATTTTTTGCACCCGAAGGACGAAGATGACTGCCTACCAGTACCCGGTGCATTTCCTCCTCAACCACCGCATTTAACAGACTGTATACTCAAGAAGAAGAAGGAGAGGGCCTGAGCAAGTGAAGGCATTGAATAGTTATGGAATTTCATTCTGCACGACACTCCACCCACTCGAGAGGACAACAGAGCGCAGGAAAATATCACGTCCATCAACTACAGCAAGCAATCGCACTCAGAAGTTCCTCCAGGCAGTTAAAGTGGTTGGTGGTCAATTATGACCCCTCCATACTTAGAATAGCCGAGTGCCTTTGTAATTAAACTCTATATATACCCAGAAAGAAGATGTAATCAGGGTTGATGGTTGTTATTTTGATGTAAGGTTCAACTTCTGGAGCCTGTAACTACTTTGATACTTGCATGTCTCGTCTTCATTTTCAGCTAATACAAGCTTCTTTTGTTGTTAGTTGCTCACTTTCCATTTCTATTATGTTCTAGGTTGTGCCTGATATGCAGTTTTCCTGAACTCTTGATGTTTAGCATTAGAGGAGCTGTCATCCTACCTCTGTGTTAAAATCTTGCATGTATCAGTGAATGTGTTATTCAGGTTGATTTTCACTTAGTGACAGAGAGCTGTCATCCTGTCTGTACATTAGGGAATTAGATTTGCAGACCTCTTTACTGGTTGCAGTCGGCCATCACAAGGTCTTGTGCATCTACTGGTGTGGTCAGTATTCTCCATATTCACCCAATCTTTGAACTGTGAGTAATTGGTGGTCTAAAGCCTTGTAGTCTGGGGGTGTTCACGCATGTCTGGAGTTAAGCATAGTAGAATTAGTTATCTAGCTTGAACAAGCATAATTCCTTCCATTCATCCATTTCCAACATTAATTTGAGTTTGTAATGTTCCTGAGCATCTCTGAGCTACAACCTAGGAGAGTTTCTTGGGGTGATAACATTAATTGGCATCGTTTCCGGGGAGAGGAGATTGAAGCTCAGCTTCCTTGGGAGAACGACACAGTTCCAACTTTGATGATAGACAAAGTCTGGGCACATTTCTGGTCGTAAGCATCTATCTGGCGACTCTATTGGAGGACCAACCTAGTGGTGACTCCACATTACAGTTCTGGCTCAGTTTGTGAGGCATACCTAGAGAAATCCTCATAAATCACCAGCTGACCCAGTGCCTGACCCTGAGAAGATTGCTAAGAAAAGGAAAACATCACAGAAAGTAGCATCAGGATCAGGTAAGCCTAATAAATCTTATGTATCTCTGCAAGAGAAGATTATAGCTGAGGATATACAGTTTAAAGATTTAGAGCCTAGCATTGTTAGTAAAGAAATACCTTCAGAGATTCATAAAGCTCCTTGTTCAGTCAGTTCCCCTTTAGATCTCAGTCCAAAGAAAGCCTCCCATACAGTCCATCATATTCCTTTGTGTCTACCATCTATTTCATTGCTTCCTACTATTAAAGCTGCCAGTATCCTTCCACCTATCCCAGTCCTGACAAGTCAGCAAGCTCCCACAAAGATGGAAAGAATCATAGCTGCTAGGTATGGACCCCTGGTCTTGCCTGTTCCTTTGAATGCCATGCCTGTAGGAGAATATCAGAAGTATATGCCCAAGTTCACTGGCACAGAGGGAATAATAGCTGAGGAACACCTTAAGTCTTTTTATGGTTATGTTTATAACTTAGATATCAGTGAAGATGATGTGTGGATGAGAGTGTTTTTCCAGAGCCTTGATGGTGAGGCTAGAAATTGGTTCAGAGAATTTCCGCATAGGTCCATAGTAGACATTGAAGCATTGGATGATGCATTCCTGAAGCAAGGGGGAGATAAGAAATACCTGCTCTATTACCATACAGAGTTTGGAAACCTAAAGAGGGAGAATGGGGAATCATTTCCTGATTTTAATAAAAGATTTAACCGTATGTACAATAAGATACCAGCTGAAGTAAAGCCTACTCCCACCTCTGCAAAACTCACTTATGCTTATGCTTTTGACTCTGATTTCTGCCTGCTTTTGAGAGAAAGAAGATGTGCCACTCTAGCTGAAATGCAAGATGCAGCTCTAGAGGTAGAATTTAACATTATGGCTACAAAAAAGCTCAAACGTCATGCTGATAGAAGGAGGCAGAGAGGTTAGGCCTCTTCTTCCTCTGCTTCATCTTCAGAACCAAAATTAGATAAGATGACTAAAATGATAGAGTCATTGGCTATTGAGATATCTAAGCTGAAAGTTGAGCAGAGCTCTAGAAAAGCAAGGCTTCCAAACACATTTGCTCCAAGAAACCCAAATCCTTTCAGAAGAGAAAATGAACAATTGTGAATCATTCAGAGGATTAAAGAGGCCCATGAAGAACAAAGGGTGAAGGCTCCCTTCCAGAACGTAGTCATGGAAGAGGAGCAAGTTGAAGATAAGGATGAAATTCATTGTATGGAAGACAAAGGCAGTGCTGCCTTTTTGACATTGGCCGCATATGAAGAATCATTACTACAGGACTAAACCAGTCAAGAGTAGGACAGAGAGGTTGTTCTGTAGACTAATGAACAACAAAGGTATAACCTTAGGTCAAAAGCAAACAATGTCAAGGACAACCCTGCCCAAAGAGCTATTGTCCCAACAGAGCAACAGAATATCAGACTAAAAAGATCAGCAACTGATCCAGTCATCCTCAAAGCACCAGCTCACAAGGTAAGAGGTCCTGATAAGTCCCCTTCCCCTTTCAGCTTTGAATCAGAAGTCCAGAAGTTAAAAATATATGTGCCTCTAATAGAACTTGCAAAGAGTGAAATGTTTAGTAAGCCTATCCTTGATGCTCTTGAGCTGAAAGCCACACAAACCGCCACTAATTATGTCAATTTGCAAGATGATAAGCCTGCAGTTGTGCTTAGCCCAATGATAGAACCTACTGATGATAATTCTCCATCATTTTATGTCTCCTTAACCATTCATGATAAAATTCTCCATAACTGCCTACTAGACACAGGGGCCAACCACAATTTGATGCCTAAAGTTGTCATGGAAGAGTTAGGCCTTGACATCACTAGACCATATCATGACTTATTCTCATTTGATTCAAGAAAGGTAAAATGCCTAGGATTAATCAAAGACCTAGCCAGCTGCCCATGAAGAGCATGATTATGGATACTGTGGTAGCAGATGTCCCTCCCAAGTTTGGCATGCTGTTGTCTAGAGGGTGGATTAAGAGACTAGGTGGGACATTACAAAATGACTTATCTTAAGCCACTATCCCAGTTTTTGGAAGGGAAAGCAGGAGATTGTACAGAGAAGCACAATTAGCCTACATCATCAGTGATGAGAAGAACCCTTCTAATCATCCCATATATGCGGTGGACACCGATTTTGGAGCATGTATTCTCCAAATTAAGGAATCCCAGAAGGCCTCAATGCAAATCAAGAAACCAGTGAATCAGGCCGAGGGAGAGCAAGGAAGTCTGGTTTGGGAGATGCTCTTCAATGGAGCATGTTTGAGGGAGACTGCAGGAGCAGGGGTGGTGCTGATATCTCCAGAATAAGAAAGCACACATCTGTCTTTTAAGCTGGCCTTTCAAGTTACCAACAATATAGGAGAGTATGAGGCTCTGATATTGGGTCTCAATGTAGCAAAAGGCAGAGGATTCAGGAACATAAAGGTGTTTGGAGATGCTAATCTTATCATTCAGCAAGTGAATAAAACATTCCAAGCAAAGCACCCAAGGCTGAAAGCATACAGAGATGAGGTATGGAGACTTAAAGATTCTTTTGATAATTTTTGTATCTCATATATCCCTAGAGTAAAAAATCAGCTTACTGATTCCCTTGTTGTGTCTGCTAGCATGTTTATCCCTCCCATGCCTCCCAAACTAGTTTATGAAGTTCAGATGAAATACAGACCATCCTTGCCTGATAATGTCCAGCATTGGAAAGTTTTTGAGGATGATGATGAGGTAAATAGATTTCTTCAAGTCATTGATGAATTCTCTGAAATGCGAATTGATCAAGAAAATGAAGCCTTGGAAGAAAATCCCCAATCCCAGCTTAGAAACAGAATTGGTAAAGATAGCATCGTTCAACTGCCCAGCAATCATATACCTAAGGGTCTGGTTCCATTAGAAAAGTTGTTTGACCAAAATGATTTTCCTTATAAGGCTACCCAAAAAGAAGACCAATCCGCAGTGTGCAAGCATAACATAGGGAGTCCAGATCATCCAAGATACATAAATCTGTCCACCCATCTGTCTGCCGCCCAGAGTGCGTAATACTGCAATTTAATGAAGCAATTTGCTAGTGTCTTTTCTTGGGAATATAGTGACCTAAAAAAATATGACAAAAAGATCATCCAGCATAAAATTTCTTTAGAGAAAGACACCATCCATTTCAAGCAGAAGTTGAGACCAATAAATCCTTTGCTCCTTCCTCTAATTGAAAAAGAAATCAAGAAATTATTGGCTGCCAAAATCATAGTCCCTCTCATATATTCAAAATGGGTAGCCAAATTGGTAGTGGTGAGGAAGAAAAGTGGAGAAATTAGGCTCTACGTTGATTTCAGAAACTTGAACAATGTTCTAAAAAACACAATTATCCTTTACCCAAGATGGAACATTTGTTGCAGAAGGTCTCAGGGGCCAAAGTAATGTCTTTCCTGGATGGATTTTCAGGGTATAATCAGGTTGTTGTACATCCAGATGACCAAAAAAAGACTGCATTCACCACTCCTTGGGACACTTTTATCTATTCCAAGATGCCTTTTGGGTTGACGAATGTTGGAGCCACCTTTCAGAGAGCTATGGATATAGCATTTGTGGGAGAGAAGGATAAGTTTGTCCTGGTCTACCTTGACGATATAACAGTGTACTCCAGCAGCCATCAAGACCATTTACAACATTTGAAGGAAGTGTTCCTGAAGTGCAGAAGGTTTGGGATTTCAGTCAATCCTAAAAAGTCACAGTTTTCTTTAGAAGAGGGAAAGCTATTAGGACATGTTGTTTTTGCTGCAGGTGTCAAAATTGACCCAGAAAGAGTAAGAGCAATACAGACTTTGTCTGTCCCAAGATCAAAGAAGGATATCCAGACCTTTCTGGGCAAGATTAATTTTGTAAAGAGGTTTATCCCAAATTTTGCAGAACTTGTGAAGCATATTACCTCCATGTTGAGAAAGAGGTCGGAGATAAAATGGACTAATGCAGCAAGAAGATCCTTTGAGTCCACTAAGAAAGCTATTATGGAAGCTCCCACCTTAAGAAGTCAAAATTATAGCAAGGAGTTCCATATATTTTCATCTGCGTCTAAAGACACCCTTGCAGCAGTTTTATTGCAAGCCGATGAAGAAGGCTCAGAGTATCCAATGGCTTTTTTCAGCAAAACATTAAGGGGTGTTGAGCTGAAGTATGATATCATTGAAAAACAGGCATATGCTCTTATCAAGTCTTTGAAAGTTTTCAGAATTTACATTCTGCATTCCAAGATAATTGCATATGTACCCTCTGCTTCAATAAAAGATGTTCTAACACAGTCTGATGCCAATGGAAGAAGGGCTAAATGGATTGCAAAGCTTATTGAATTTAACATAGAATTGAAGCCCACCAAACTAGTCAGAGGTCAGGGCCTTGCCAGACTGATGGCAAAAGAAAATTGCAGAACGTTGGACATAAATCTCATGAGCATGATTCCAAAGAATGGTCAGGTAGAAGAAGAAACAGCTTAACCAGGGAAAAATCAGTCATTGGCTGAAAATGTAGCTTCTTGTGATTGGTACTCTGCAATAGCTAAATTTTTGTTGAAGTTAGAAATTCCTCCAGGCCTTAGTTCAAGAAAAGCCAGAAATATTAAACTTAGGGCAGCCAAATATTGCATTCATGAAAACCTGCTCTACTGGAGGGACCCCTCTAGAATTCTTTTGAGGTGTCTGGACAAAGAACAATCCATTGAAGTCATGCAGCAGTTTCATTCCAGCCTGTGTGGAGGGCATCATTATTGGAAAACTACAGCTCACAAAATCCTTAGAGCTGGGTACTTTTGGCCCACCTTGTTCGTTGATGCCTTTTCATTTGTTAAATCATGTGATAGGTGCCAAAGATTTGAAGGGAAGCAGCAATTAAAGTCCCTGCCCTTAAAACCCATACATGCTAGTGGCCCCTTTCACCAGTGGGGCTTGGATTTCATTGGAGAAATCAATCCACATTCCAGTGGCCAACACAAATGGATATTAGTAGCCATAGATTATTTCACTAAATGGATTGAGGCAATCCCTACCAGAAAGGTTGATCATAATGTGGTCATGAAGTTCTTGATGGAGAATATCTTCACCAGATTTGGGTGTCCACATAAATTGATCACAGACAATGCAGCAGCCTTCAGGGCAAAAGAATTGGTGGACATGTGTGACTCAATGGGAATTAAGTTGGTTAATTCTAGCTCATATTACCCTCAAGGCAATAGTCTAGCAAAATCTTCTGAAAAATCCTGATAAGGATAATTAAAAAGTTGTTGGAAGACAACAAAAAGAATTGGGATTCTAAACTCAAGTATGCGCTATGGGCCGACAGAGTGACCGCCAAGAAATCCATAGGGAATTCTCCATTCAAGCTCGTATATGGCACTGAGGCTGTATTCCCAATTCATTTAACCCTCCCTGTGGCAAAGTTCCTACAAGAAGAGCAGGATGAGGAAGAAGACATGGCAAGAAGGATCACTGATTTAGCAGAGGTACATCAAGTCAGAAAACAGCTGGTTGAAAGGTCCATGGCACACCAGAAGAAGATCAACGAAGCCTTTGATAGAAGTACAAAAACAGATAAATTTCAGGTTGGGGACTTAGTTCTTAAGTGGGATGCACTGAAAGAGAAGAAAGGCAACCATGGGAAGTTTGATGCTTTTTGGACAGGGCCTTTTATCATTTCTTAGATCCAAGGGAACAATACCTTCATGCTGCAAAGTATGGAAGGGGAGAAAATTTTTGATGGTCCAGTTAATGGGCGATTTTTGAAAATTTATGTTATTTAAGGTCTTTTGGCATTAAAATTGTAAATATGTTCTTCTATCTGTTTTAGTATATGCTTAGTTAGACTCCATGCCCACTGGAACACTAGGAAATTTTTCTAATTTGTTTTCACAGGAAAGGAAACGATCTGCAGTTCTTGAGACCTCACAGGGAGGATCTCATCCCCAGAAGGAGCCAGTGTTAGCTCTACTATATTCTCTAAAGCTGGAGGCCAACTTGGTCCTTGGTCATGATCAAAGAAAGGCTTATGGTGGTTTCCCTCACCTTCTCCCCTACCTCTATTGCCCTCCTTTTGTCTCTATTTCCCATGACTTTTTTTTGAAAATCATATTAAAGCCCTTTTCAAGCTCGGGTGTTAACACAGAAAACCTTATAAAATTATGACCCACCAGACTCCGCACCTCCATAAACCCACCGCCGTAACCTTGGCCATTGATCTCTGCTACCTCCGATCCAACGGTTCTCCACCGCATCCGACGAAAATCCATGCGATCAAAACCCCGCCGTTTGATCATCTCTACCACCATCAGATGGCGTTCGCCCCTCTCGCACCCGCAAAATAACATCGTGTTAACGTGTGATCGAGGGTAGTTTTCGTCCTTTCCTCGTCGCCACACATCACCTTCTAAATGGTACCGCACACCCTTGTACCTTTACCACCCATCATTTGAAAGCGGTGCGATCAATACCGCCTACCATCGAAACCGCTTTTCCCGCCCGTTAAATCCCGTGCGCCTCCTTCGTCCGATGATCGTTGGATCTGCCCTCTCGAGATCCAACAGCCTATGCTCACTCCACCTCCATATCTCCCGATACCCTCCACCAAGTGATTCCCACCATCTATCCATTTGATCCAATGGCTGATGTCTTTCCTTTGCCCTACTCGTACATTTGCCATGCAGTCCACTTGCCCTGACCATTCCGTGCACCCGGAGGACAAAGACGACTGCCTACCAGTACCTGATGCATTTCCTCCTCAATCACCGCATTCAATAGATTGTATACCTGAGAATAAGAAGGACAAGGCTCGAGCAGGTGAAGGCATTGAATAGTTACGAAATTTCATTCTGCACGACACTCCACCCACCCGAGAGGAAAACAGAGCGCAGGAAAAGATCACGTCCATCAACTACAGCAAGCAATCACACTTAGAAGTTCCTCCGGGTAGTTAAAGCGGTTGGTGGTCAATTATGACCCCTCCATACTTAGAATGGTCGAGTGCCTTTGTAATATAACTCTATATGTACCCAAAAAGAAGATGTAATCAAGGTTGATGTTGTTGTTTTGATGTAAGGTTCAACTTCTGGAGACTGTAACTACTTTGATACTTGCAACGTCTCGTCTTCATTTTCAGCTAATACAAGCTTCTTTTGTTGTTAATTGCTCACTTTCCATTTCTATTCTGTTCTAGGTTGTGCCTGATATGCAGTTTTCCTGAACTCTTGATGTTTAGCATTAGAGGAGCTATCATCCTACCTCTGTGTTAAAATATTGCATGTATTAGTGAATGTTTTATTCAGGTTTCTTTTCACTTAGTGACAGAGAGTTGTCATCCTGTCTATACATTAGGGAATTAGATTTGCAGACCTCTTTACTGGTTGCAGCCGGCCATCACAAGGTCTTGTGCATCTGCTGGTGTGGTCAGTATTCTCCATATTCACCCAATCTCTAAACTGTGAGTAATTGGTGGTCTAAAGCCTTGTAGTCTAGGGGTGTTCACACATGTCTAGAGTTAAGCATAGTAGAAGTACGTATTTGGCTTGAACAAGCACCATTCCTTCCATTCATCTATTTCTAACATTAAGTTGAGTTTGTAATGTTCCCAAGCATCTCCGAGCTACAACCTAGGAGAGTTTCTTGGGGTGATAACACTATCATACAAGTAAGCACTTCCTAAAACAATTCCACATATATCCAAAGGAAAGATATCTAACTCAACCTCATCTACAAATGCTGACCCAAAAGAAAACTTAAGTTTGCATTGTCTTTTCACTTGTAGTTGTGCTTTATCACTTAACCAACCTAATGGGTATGGTTTCTTGTGAGGTGTAGTCAGTAATCCCAACTTCTTTACAATTTCTTCAGAAATTAAATTTACTTGTGAGACACTATCAAACAAAGTATCAATCTTTTTCTCTTATTTTCTTCATCAATAGTAGATTGTGCAAAATTACTAGTAGATGCTTCAGAATTCTTACCTTTTATACATGTGGCTGCAATGGTTGTTTCATCTCCTGAGTCCAACCCCAAATCTTGCTAAATAGCTACAGCAATCTTCTTCTTCTTGCCCTCAAACTTCTTAGGTCTCAGCTCCGAATGCAGGATCCAACAGTGCTCATCATCATGCCCCTCCTTCTTACAGTGAGTACATGAGGAATTTCTCTTCTGTGCAGTGTTGGCCTTCCTTGCTTTCCATTTCTGTTTTCTTTTCTCTTATTCTTGCTTGTAGTGGGTTGATATGATCCCCCAACTTCTGGATTCCCATTCTTTCCTCTAGCTTCTAGATGTGTAGCTTGAACAAATACCTCATTTAGACTAGCGGGATTAAACATGAGGATAGTGTGCCTCATGTAGCTGTGCAGACCACCTATGTACTTCAACAGAGTATCAGATGAGTCTAATGAAATTCCTAGAATTAAAGCTCTCTTCCTAAATTCTTGGGTGTAACTTTGTACACTTTGCCCTTTCAATTGGCGAAGAGTTTGCCAGCTCATCATGGCTTGTTGCATGTAAGCCAGTGGATAGAATTGCTTTTTGATTGAAGAAAAAAATTCACTCCAGATAGAAAGAGTCTTACCATGTTTCTTCATGTAAGCTTGGGTCCTGCCTTCCCACCAAACCAAGGTAGTGCCCCCAAGGCGTAGGCTGGCCAGCTAAATCTTGCTCTTGTCTGAGTCGATACTCTACACTCTGCAATAAACATCAATTTGTTTGATCCAATTGTCCAACTTTTCTGCATTCAACTCTCCATCATATATTGGTAAATCAAATTTAACATCTAGTTTAATCAAAGATGCTTTCTTTTTTATGTTTAGGGCTATTAGGAGGTTTGAGAAAGCTTTCTTCTTTCCCTTTTCCTTTGGAGTGGTCATGGAGGAGAGATTCTTCTTCCCCCTTATCTTTTTTGGAGCCTGATGATTCCTCATCTTTATGTTTTCTAAAGTCCTTATACATTTCCTCTACCATGGACCTCATGGCCAAGAAACTATCTATAAATTGTGGGTTTGGGCCCATGGAACCTTCCTCCAACATTTTCTTCTGAGGATAGACTCTTCCAATTTCAGGATTAGTTTCGACCAACTCTCCTTCTCCTAATTTGAGCTTTGATCTAGTTAGCATTCAACAACTTAATCCAGCACAAGCTTATCTAAGCTTAACAACCTATAGCTCTGATACCAATCGATCTGAAATCACCCCTAGTGACCTCAGGAAATTAATGAAGGTATTATAGACTCATGTGCTGGTATGTGTCTATGTTATCTTAGGCAACAGATCGATAAGACTGCGAAATACACAGACACTTGAAACAGTAAGAGATCACAGTAAGCAAAACATAAACACAAAAAAATTTAATAAGGATTTCACCTAATCCTCCTGGGCTACGTCTCCTGATCTAGTCTTCAGTGGTGGCCTTTTTATTATGTCTTTAAAACAGAGTCTTACAATAAGGAGCTCAATCTAAGTCTCACTTGATAGAGGATGATCAATAGGATGTGTTACACAGTAAAATGTCACCGCCATCATGTCAGTCTCTTTACTGTGTCATAAAACCACATTCACCCATACTCATGCTCCCCAAAATGGCTAAAAAACCCTTTTTGCCTAAGTCAAATGGATCATCGCGACTGTTAATGAAATAACCGCGCTGATGGGCGGAGGTCAGTGTATCTGTTGCGCTGCCAGCACGGAAGAACACGTCTTTTCTGCGCTGGTCCCATTTTTATGAACAACGCCTCCTCCGTTTGTCCTTTTCGCGCTGACGAGACCTCTTCTACGTTGGTTTGCGATGTCAGCGCGGCAGTTCACGGATTTTCCGCGCTGATCCTGTTTGGGCGAATTTGTTCTAACAACCAGCCTTCCAGATCCCTCCAGAACTGGTTGTTAGCATTGTTGAGGTCGCCATCCTTTCTCTGGCATGTCTGTTCGACTGACCACCCACTTTTCTTGGAGGAAATATCATCCTTTGTCTATTCATGGAGACTCCTTCTCCTTTATAAGCTTCCTCCATTGCCCATGAGCAGCTAGTTTGGAACATATAGACTTTGTTGAAGGAATTCTTAGTGCATTTGAGTGCTGCTCTTTGTAGGCATTTAGTGTGTGGTGTGAGGATTGCTTTGAGCTGGAAGAAGGTCATAAGCTTGTGGCCTTGTGTGTGAGAGAGAGAGACCTTGTGACTTGGGAGTTTGATCCAAAGGTGAATGCTTGGGAGACACGCTGGCTGGACCCTCTAGGGAAGGACGCAGCGTCAGGACATCGGTTGTACCTTACTCTACTTCTTGTCAATAAAGATAGATGACTACTCTTATGGTTCCATTTACATGTGTTCAATGAATGATTCATGCAAATTGTATCTTTCCTAACCGATAGATAGTTGTTTTTAGTAGATTTTACGTTCTTGTTTGCTCTCTTTTGCTTGTGCAGGTGTTCATCCGCGAGGATAGCATGGAATCGTGATCGGCTGGAGCGAAGGAGCGAGAGGAATATCTCTTCGACAAACAAGCGTTGGAATCCAAGTAAGTTATTCTCACCCACTTGTTAATTACAACTAGGAACCTGCGGTGTAGCATTGTTCGATTGTTGCTAGACCCCTGTTGGGCTAGTAGGGATCGCCTCTATCCGTAGAGGGGATTTACCTAGACAACAATTTGGCGACTCCGCTGGGGAGCTTGCCTGTCCCTTTGTATCTCACCTTTGTTTGGTTATTGCTTCTTTGTCAAGATTTTGGGGAGTGTTTTACTGTTGGTCTGTTTCTGGGTTCGTCCTAGGGGCTACCTTTATTGCTTTGAAAACCTGTTCTCTTGGTTTGGGAATTTTTGTTCAAATTGACTTGCTTTTCAACATCAGCGCGTTTTATTTTGAAACAGTTGCGCTGACAGCGCACCCTGTCTTCTTTGCTGTCTCTGTCATCGCGATTGCATAATTTGTCCAGCCGCGCTGACCTGTTTTTCCGGGACAGCGCCCTTTATTTGTGTCCTTCCGCGCTGACAGCGCACCCTGTCCTCTTTGTTGTTCTTGTCATCGCGCTTTTACATTAATCCAGTCGCGCTGACCTGCTTTTTTCGGGCCAGCGCCCTTTATTCGTGTCCTTCCGCGCTGACAGCGCAAAGTTGCTACGGGCACCTCTGCGTCATCGCTTTGTTACTACAGGGTCACCCGCGCTGATCCTGCAAAAATTTCTTTTTGGGCCTTTTGACCTACTGAACCTCTTGACTTTGGTTTTCCCCTGTTTCTTACACTTGGCTTTTGGTTTGATAACTTTGTTGGACTGCGACTCCTCTGTTTGTGGGCCCTCGTTCTACGAGAGCTCGTTTATCGCTTGTTTGCAGTTTGTGCAAAGACCTTCCTTCTTGCTTTTATTGCTTGGTTTGCGTTCCGCCTTGACTTTTACGGTTGCTTGAGTGTGTGGGAGTCTTGTTTGACTGGTTTTGAGTCTCTTTTTTGAGAAATTCTTAATTTGATTTCCTTTGATCATTACTTGAAGGTTTGTCTCAGTCTCTTCACAATCTTGCGTCTTTTTGCTTTCGTTTTTGCAAAAAAAAAATTCCCCTCATTCGCCGGGGGGGGCTAAATTGGGTATGAGTGTTAATCGCCTTTGAGTGTTTTTATTTTTGATCTTTGGGAATCTCACCCAATTTTCTTGACTTGCACTTGACTGGTTTTTAGATTACATTAGAATCATCTTGTGTTTGAGAATTCTCTTGCATGGATCACACTTGCATAATTAGAATTCTCGTTTGTGCATAGATCACGTTCGCACACCGTTCAAGTGAATTGTGCATAAATTACAATTGCATAGATTACATTTGCCCTTTGGGTGTTTGCCTTCTTCCATTGACTTCACGTTTTAGCCCTAGGGCATCTAGTGGCTTTGTGTGTCGAGCCTCCCTTAGGTGTTTTTGGTCTTCTATTGGGCCAGTCGACTCTCTAATTGCTCCCTTGCACTTGCTTAGTGATTGTTGAAGTGTGTTTGGTTGTTCTCCAAGCGATTTGCTTCCTCCTTGTTTGAATTCCTTTTTGTCTTGCTGAGCTTAGATTACATAGCTCATCCAAACCCTAGTTTTCCTTTGATTTGGAAAACTGTTTTGGTGTCTTGGGAACTTTGTCGTGTTTTCATTGAGTGATTTTATTCCTTTTGCTCGATGTTTCTATCTCTCTAATTCATTTTAAAAGCATTTTTATGTCATTGAAAAAGTAGAGCAAACTAGCATCTTTTGCATTGATAGTTGAAAGGAAAAGGACATTTCGTGCTTTCAAAAGAAAAGTTTCATTTCCTTGCTGTTAGTTGCATTAGGTTGTGTGGTTGCCTGAATTCGTTTTGTTTGATTGAAAGACTCCTAACCTTCCTATAGTTAGAATTCATCGAACAGAATGATGGTCTTTGGCATATAGTTGCATTTAGGTGTTTTTCGAGAGATCATACGGTAGGACCTCAAACTCAAACTTAATTCAAGATCAACTGTAAAATTAACCAAATTTATCTAAAAACGCATTGGAACTTAACGAGAACATTTAGAGGTCTAGGCTAGAGACGTGTTCCGGCGTCTTTAAACCTAGTA
>APFE031610588.1:38838-52788 GCA_000404065.3 Pinus taeda | reverse complement strand
AAGCGTTGGAATCCAAGTAAGTTATTCTCACCTACTTGTTAATTACAACTAGGAACCTGCGGTGTAGCATTGTTCGATTGTTGCTAGACCCCTGTTGGGCTAGTATGGATCGCCTCTATTCGTAGAGGGGATTTACCTATACAACAGGATGATACTTGGAATTGCCAAGTCCTTAGAGTGCACAGACTCCCCTTATCGAATTTTGACCTCAATTGGTCTCTATCTGCATGAGGCTGTCCTTACTCTGATGGTTATCTTGGCTTCTCTGTTCTCTACAATTTTGCCTCTCTTTCTTTGTCTCTTGGCCTTCGGCTTCTTCATTGCTTCACTATCTCACTATCTGCCCTGTCTCTGTCAGCTCATGGCTTTAAAGCCAATTCATTCCTCTGACTATTCATTTCTACTTCCTAGCTCTCTGGATCGCCTGCCTTTGTCTGCTGGGACTCCTCTGCCCTACGTCATCATCACTGTGTAACGCTTCACAGAGAGGTGGCCACCTGTCTCTTTGCAAACTGAGTGTCAGTTCTTCCTGAACGGTCGTTTTTTCCGTTATTTCCCAGATGCCTGTAAAACAGATCCTTCTGTTGACTCATTGGTCAAATCAGACTTCAAATATTATGAGCCATAGTTTATTTCTCCCTCGAGTCTGGTCATCCATCGGGTTGAACCTCCATCATTGATCTGGAGCCCCCAAATCCTACTGTCTTCACTCATATCGCACGGTTGAGTTTCTTGACCATTACTCCACGATGTAAGCGGTTTTTCTTTCTCATCCGCCGGGCATGTGTCACTCGATGTATGGAATCACTTGGTCCTCAGCCAAACCCGCTTACCACTCAAAATGCCTCCGATATTCTACCGGTTTTGAGCGCGAGGCCCGCCTTGTCGGTTTTAGCGCTTTCCCATGGTTTTCCAATTTCCCTTGTGACCAAGTGCTCAGGGCTTTTCCTCTTCGAGGGGTTTTCCCAGCAATATGTGATTAGTGCTAATCACGTATCAAAAACAGCCTCCATTTTTGGATCTGAGCTTCCCAATTGCCATTTTTGCGCCATGCGCGGTCTCCATGGGCCAACGGTCAGCACGCTTTGACCAAAGGTCCTTGTTGTTCCGTGTTGGCTACAAATTGCCATTATTCAGAGGTTATTTCTGATAGCTATAAGATTTCTTGAAGTCTACCATTCATTCTTAACAATCATGGAATTGTTTGAGGATCCAATTTGGATCAGTTGTATGGAAAATGCTTATTTCCCTTTAGTGGTTAATTCCTATTGACTTCTACTATAGATTTTGGAATATCTAGCATGAAAAAGTGTTTAAAATTTTTCATGTTATATGTCGATTCCTATTGCTACACTTTTTATCCTTCAATCTCTATTCTTCTAGCAATATATACTTGTCTTATATAAAACCTCAAGCAATACACTTGGTAACACCCTTGAAATAATATTTACTCTCATTTATTAAATATTTTGTATTTCCACTTTTCAACTTTAGTCACAAAGAAATAATAAATCTAGTTAACAATGAGTAAAATCCATCAAAAGTGTTGCCATAACAAAAAATGGTTGTACAAGATCCTCCACCTCCTCCTAGGGGTAATGCGGGGAAATGGTAATATGGTCCTAATAACAATGTGTAGGTCCTCATGTTATATTCTCACATTTATTTTACCACGAGAGAAAAATCATATGACCCTCCTGAGTCAACTTCTACTTTTAAGGACTTGACCACCCCTTTCGCTTCCACTAGATCTCTCACGTCAGATAAGCTTATGGGGCTGCTATATCACCCACCTAACTGTGTAGTCCAAAAGTCAACAAGCAATCCCTATGCGCGGGCTTCCTAAGATTATAGTATTATTGAAGAGTTAGCCAAAGCATCATGTATCATGTCTTCCTTAGAGGATTTTCAGTCCTGCCTCATGCAGCGCAAATCCTTATTGACTACTATTGGAGGGGTAGATCCCTTGGAATATGACTAGGATCATTTTACCACATGGGTTATCACTCTGCCTATTGAACATGACTCCTTAATGATGAATCTCCTTCTGAAAAAATTCATCATGGAGGTCATGGATTCACCTATTGATAATCCTAGGGAGATTATGCATCTTGATGCCTCTAGTCTCCCCATATGGGAAAAAGTAGAGATTGGTAAACTAAATCTCGAATTAACCTAGGGGGGATTTTCTTAGCCATCCTTGGAAGTGCCACCCTTCGACCAAGTAACGTTTTCGGTTTCTAATGTTGAACTTTCCAGTGAATTGTCCAACTCACATCCATCATTCAACGAGTTCCTTTTCACCCCTTTATTTCTTCATAGTCCTTGTCATGGAGCCATAGTAGCTCACAAGACCACTCACACTTTATGTCCTCTGGTTATTCCTAATAACACTATGATTCTAGGTTTTCCTTGTTATCTTCAATCTTTAGGAGTCTCATAGTTAAAATTTGTATGGCATGGCCCCATCATGGCACACCATATGTTACCTCAACTCCTCCATGAGTTCATGTATGGGAATCCTTTTCTTGTGTCTAAAACAGGCGCACCTGGACATGATCGTTTTGATTGAGTTGTGATTGCACCTTGTACATAGAAGTGTGTGTGTTGTTTTGTATCCTTTTGGTTTGATGTGTGATGCGAGAACTTTTCTACTATATAATTCTTTAGAAAAAATACCAAAAGATTATAAAATACTCATTCCTATAGGATGATATTCCTCTTGGCCTTGTTTTAATGCTCATTAAATAATGAAAACCTCGAGCTCCTTTAGCTATTTTTCATTCTCGTTAAATATGTTTGAAAATGCCGAGTCTGTTTAGATCTTCTTTTTCGCATAATGAAAGCACCAATTCTATTATTCCATAAGGAGTTGTTTATCTATGATATTTCCCCTAAATATCACTAGATAATGTAAAGTGTACAGGCAGAAACAAGAAATTGATTCAAACAATTAGTAAATAAATTATGCAAACAAAATTGGTAGAGGAGGAGGATGTGACTTGCTTTATTTAATGTTCATCCTAGTCTCCACTAGTGTAGCTAACTTGGGGAAATGTCGAAACCCACTCCAAATCTCCAATATCCTATATATCTTTATAGAATAGCTAATAAAAAAGAAGACTATCCCACAAACCTTCCTACAATAATGTTATAATAACAAATCTTGATGATCCATAACCAGCATACACGACATGAACAATGTATAAATTGAACAATAACACCAATAACATTATGGAACGAGAATAAATATTCATTATTCAAAATGCAGTACATATAAATATATACCTCCCACACATGAGATGACCTATCCTCAAGCTTAGTAGCGCGGTCTTCCTGACTTTCCTTCTTTGACTATAAAATTGATAATAATCTATTATAGTTGAACCTCTATAGTTTCAAAAGTGCCTTGACCCCTTAGGTGAGATGAGAATAAATAGGCCTTTTGGCCTCCCTAAGGGAATGGTTCTGGATGCTTAGGGTGAAGAGAAGTTAGGAAGATTCTCCAACAACTCACCCCTTACCAAGGCATGACAATAAAGCATTGATCAAATCTTTTAGGGAATGAAATATTCTAGAAAAAATATATGGATGTTGGTTAGAAATGACTAATCTGATGCTCTCAACGCCAAGCAATACACTAATTATGGATTCTGGTTATAAAAGACTAATTTGACGCTCTCAACGCCACACAATACACTAAGAACGAATAGAGGAGGCATATTCCTAGTGTTGAACTAATGTTCATGCTCCAACAAGCTCAAAACGAAGGCCTCAAGATATGAAAAAGGGTCAAAATCATAATGATGACTACAAATAAATATAAGGAGGGAAATTGGTTGATAACATGTCATATTATTTTCTTATGCCATACATAATACACTAGGATTATATTTAAATTTTAAAATTAATATTAAGTATAAAATTTATTAAGTTTCATAATAATTGATAAATTCAAAAGTTGTCTTCTCAATTATATGTGATGATTCTCCCATAAGTTTTTTCTAACCACTCCTAGGCACATAGAGGCTATATTGAACCTAATTTTGTTCACTTAATAGTATTTTCCTAGCTTAATTTGTTCTTAGGAGAGTGCAAGATATTTTTCATTCTTTATGTGCCTAACATGACTATTGTGTAATATTTGAAGGGATTCTACACAAATTTCAAGGAGAATAATCTAGAGATATTTGTGGGGCCTACTACCTTCTACAAAATAAACCCAACATGACTTCCTAGGGATAGTAAATCCTCCTTACTACTACTATGTGGTGATCAAGGAAACAAGATCTAGGTTTTTATTGATTTTAGGAGGGAAAGCAGTCCTCCACTCAAGGAGTTTTCCTCCTATCCACTTGTACAAACAATAGGCTTGAGTAGCATAATAGGATTAGAAGAAAATCATAGGAAAGCATGTGAATAATACCAGAGGTTTAGATTCCAAGAATTTTTTGTAACTTTGTCATGTACAAACAAATTTTTTGTTAATCGAAGTGATATTTGATTTCAACTCTTAGTTTAGCTTTCTTCTAAGGTTTTAAAGTTTCCTTGTGCTAAAGCCCAACCTAGGTGCTCGATATCCCTCTTGTATCATTTCTCTTCACACATTTGTTTATGTCTATAGAATATTTATGAACATTACTTTCATGCATGTTTATTTAGATAGTTTATGAGCATTTTTTCTTGCAAATTATCTTAACATTTGTTGATGATAGTTGTAGCACTATTACATTAGTTATATATAATTTTTTACTTTGAATTTAGTTCATTTCCATTACTATTTTTAATTTTTTGTTCATTATGTATTATTCATTGTTTCTTACACTCTACTCTATTTTGCAACTACAAGAAACACTACAACCTTGCATTGTGTTAGATTAACCCTACCACAAGTTGTTTTGATGCATTGGACAGGTGCACTTTTCAATTTTCCAACTTCTCCTTAGCATCATTGCCATTGAATATCACATTTAGCATATTCACCTTCACATTAGACTGTTTCTTGTAGAAAAATAAGGACACTTGTAGTAGTTTGCAACCCGACTTCTAAGCTTGCCCAAATTCACACAAAACACATGATTTTCCTTAATGCTCTATACATAATTATTGTCTCGATACTCGACACCTAACATACAGATGAGCTTGTAGATTGAAGCCCTAATGTCTCAATACCCGATATCTTGAAAGCCCAATGGTCGAGCTATCAAGCCATCAGGCCCTCGGGAAGAGGCTAAAGAGTGTCATTGATACTAATTAGTTGATATCTTAACATCCAAAAGTCCAACATCCACGTCACGCTATATGGTTACCACCTAGACATCACCTCGGTGCAGAGTCAACCTTCCATTTCCATGTCAACATGCCACATCACTTGCCACATTGGTATGCCATGTCATCTAGACCCACATTGGTGCCACATCATAATGAGACGTTAGCATGTCAAATCAACTGCCACACAATTGACATGCGGTATCCCCAGGTCCGCATCCACTCACCACATCATTACTCTATCAAGATCAAGGTTTCTTGTTGGTGGCTAGTGTCCTACTTACTAATGTCTACTACCTAATATTGTGACATTTTGATAGGTCGATGTACCAACAACTAATACATTGCATTAGTGTTGGTTGACCTTGAGGTGTCCTTAATACAGTTAGCCCAATAGTTGACCTCTAGATGGACTATAGTCCCCAACCATCAAGTGACGGTCCTTGAGCCCTCTATCTCCATGACTTAATGGATAATGTATGATAATATGTTAATATCGAGGACATGTTTGACATGGCATCTAGGTTAGTTGGGGCTTTTTTCACAATTAGGTGATGGGCAGCACTATTTGCCATCATTATAAACCATAGGTATATAGATGTTGTTTGGGTGTTATTGTGAGGATTTTCCCAACAAGGATGGCTTTTGTTGGGGCCTTGGACATCATCCAAGAAGAAACACCATTATCATCCTAGGGCCTATGAGTGGTTTTTAAGGTTTAGTAATAATATAAAGTATGCACATGGTATAAAACCACCTCCTGGTGCCTCTAAGGTGAATAGTTTATAGGATGCAAATGTGAGTTGATATTATATGGTTTGTATTAATAAAATAAAAGCGCCAATTAATAGAACTGTTGGAAAATGAACATTTAAAAAAATATTATGATGGAGACTTTTCAAACATTTTTGTGGGAAAATTTAAAATTTCAAGTTGCCCTCTAAATATTTGGTGTTCAAGGATTTGGGAAACTTTTGAGCAGACAATTAATCTATGTTCTTTGAGGAGAATTAGGAGGTGCACATAGCCAGTGAACACATTAACTCCAATATGGTCTAGGAGTATCCTGTAGCATACAGGTAAGGCACTTCTGTCAACAACCCTTCCGGACCGCTAACACAGGTTTACAAGCTTTGCATTTACTATCATTTTTTCTGTGAGGCCAATCTTCCATAGTTTTTGCCTAAAACAGGTATGTGTTTTGGCTTTTTGTTTGTTTTCTTAAAAAATAGCTCTTTGAATGAATTATTATCATCTCCAGTAGGTGAATGAAAAAATTTAAGAGTCTCTCTTTTATTACACTTTTGCCCTGCAGAAAAGATAGGTTGATAGGTTGTAGAAATTGCAGGGCACTTCAATCGACAAATTTTCATGTATGTTAGTTTTAGCTTCTGCATCCTCTCCACTGCCAGTACCAAAGCCAGTTTTAGACCTATCAGATACCTTTTCACCCTGCCAATTGTTCCACACCATGCAACATTGCAGCTCTGGGTTCAACACCAAATCTGATATCTTTTGCAGCATAGTTTCTCCTCCAACCAACTCTACTGAAATTTTGTCTGTAGCTTTACCCTTTCAAGGGCTATTTATATGTTGCATAATTTCTATAGAAAAAAATTCAATGTACAGTTGTTGAGGCTCAACTGCGACTCTGAGAACATGGAATATTTTTTGTTGAGTATATAGACTCTTCTCAATCAATGCCCTTGCATTTCAAGACCTTGATAGGGGTATATCGATCTTGCATTGCAAGACCTTGATATGGGTATACCAATCTTGCATTGCATGACCTTGATAGGGGTATACCTATTTTATCAATAGGACACATATTTTTGTATATTTCTTTATTGTCCTAATCATATGATGAAAACCAAAGTACAAGAATATGGGTTTCAATACTTCGCAACTATATAGTTCTTGAGGCTCGGCTGCAACTTGGAGAACTAGGAATTTTTTTAGAAGAGTATATATAGTCTTTTCAATCCATGGCCTTGCCTTGTAGGACCTTGAGAGGGGTATATAGATTCTTCTCAATGGAAAACAGTTGTCGTTTGTATGGTTTTTATGATCTTTCCATATATTGACGTATTTTTGTAATATGTGAAAAGTTGCAACCTCATTAAATGACACTTACACAGCTAGAATACACCAGTGCTACCTCTAGAGAGATAAAATCATTTTCACGTTCATTTGATTCCTCAGTGCTCAATATACTGGCCCATTGTATACACATAATCGAAGGGCATATCCTTGACTTTGACAAGTGAAATAGCCAGTAAACTCAAGGCAGCAATATCAAGATGATTCCATATGTGCTACATTATTAGATTGACTTGGTAAATTGATATCTTGTTTCCTGTTCAGATTGTTGGGGCTACCTTTAGATTCTTTCTTTTTGATTGTACATACTTTAAACACATACCCAACCCATTTCCTTGTAAGCATTACTATGCATAGGATGATAATATGGGGCATTTTCTTGGATCAGATTCCATCTTATTTATTTCTTCTTCTTTTGGGCATATGTAAAGTTAAGTGCATTTTAATGGAATTTGATTGCTTGTTTCTTTGCATTAAGACATCTGCAAATTTCCTTACTGACACTCTGACATCAATGTAAGAGAAATCCTTATAATCAAAGGGGTATTTATCCTAGGAGTTTATTCTTGTGCATTCTCACACTTTCAAGGCTTGCATATGTGCCAAAAATCATAGACAAGTACCCAGACTTGGAAGAAAACTCAAAGATTCTATTTAGCTACCTAACCCAATTCCAATTCAAGAGGTACATAACTCAAGCAATAATAGCACTCAAAGGGTTATTGTTAATTTTAGGTATGTTCTATGCTTAGATCAAAATTACTTCAATTTTCCATATTAACTCAATATCAATTCTAGATTAGAAATCACATTTAACATGATAGTAAAATGCAGATAGAACATAAACATAAGTCGCAAAAAATAAGCCAAGCCAAGAGGACACTAGATGTGGCATCAGCCACGGACAAACCCCAATGTGGGGAAACCCTTGATCAAATCTTCTTATCATCTTCAATAGTTCAGCAGAGAGATAGTACAAATATACAAAACTGATATTTATGACAACATTAGAAAACCCTTGACCAGAGAAGTCAATGCTGGTCAAAATAAATAGAACCTTCTTCTGAATTTCATCCATATGGCACCAATAGGATGCTCATCAAACTGAGCCGAACATGGTCAACCCTTGACCCAATACAACTCCCAAAAACACTGATAATTGCTTTTTTCACTAGCTATAACTGCTTTATGAGATATGGCATCAACATTCAATCCTCTTCCTTCACACAGTTACCAATGCATGACTTCGAGGTGCAGCTCAACCATTGTCACACTTTCAAGTCAATACCTTTTTTGTTGGCTATGGCCTATGGCCTATCCCAGTAGCAATTCTGGCCTCTAATCTTCAGTCAACAAATAATATCAATGCAATAGTATAAGTCCTACAAGGACCTGACTCAATCTGAGTGTGTTGATATGAACTTTGTTCTAGGATAGGTTTCATTAATATAATATGACTGTAGGTTACCAACCTTATAAACAGTCCTCAGGAACAGTTTCAATCACAATGGTTTCATCATCATGTTTCCAATGAAATACTATGTTGATCCTTCAAGTCTCGATATGTTAGTAGTGCTTCTTCCCATCAATGGATTGGGGTGTCTCATTTTTGTGTCTTAGGACCTCATCATAACTATGAAGCCTTCCTTTATTGTGGTTTATAGCTCCTCTAGCCAGTGTAGTAGATCCCTCCTTAACTATTGGTTAGAACCTCTTTTGACAGCATATAGGTACTCCTCATAAGACAGTTGTAGAGACTTCTCCCTTCAACACAGGTGGGCTTCAAGACTACGGCTAAGACGTGCTAGGTATCCTTACTTGAAAAACACCTAAAACACATCCTTTAGGACTGTGTATTGAGTCTCTTTATTATTGTGGATTAGGGGTTCATTTAGGCTCCCTTTGACTGTATCTTAGCTGTGAATAGAAGATTGTAGCTAGGGCTCTTTTGGAGCTTCCTTTGACAGTGTATGGAAGCCTCCTTGCTGTGATGAAGAGCCTTCTTTTGGGACAATGAAGGAGCCTCTCTTCATTGTGATTTAATCCCTTTAGGACAGCATATAAGGCTTGTGTCTAGGGCACATTTTATAGCAGTTAGGGCTCCTCCAAGGTTGCGGCTATGACTCTTCCTTTAAGACTGTATTTAGGGCAGCATTAACCCTCCCTTGATAGTGGATTAGTGCACAACTAAACAATAACTTCAAATCCTAGTTTGGATTGCAATTAGGGAATCATATCTCTATTAGGACAACATATAGAATACTTCTTGACTGTGGCTAGACTATCTCATTTCCTCTTGAGTCTAGGGCTTCATCATCTAGATCTCTCTTGCCACCAAAACCCAAAACAAGTGGAGAGAGATCAAGGGTGAAGTGTGTGTGCAAAATGAATTGAAAACCTCTTCTATTTATAATAAAACGTTGAGGATAGATGGGGGTAATTTGGTTGCTGCCAACCATGACGAATTGTCACATAACACAAATAAATTCATATCTCCATGAATACATGTTGGAATCACATGATCTTTAGATCAGTCCTACACCTCTTGACGAGACTATCCCATTGTGCCACTGCTACACTATGTCATGGTTGTCCCATTGTGCCACTGTTGCACTATCTCATGGCTGTCCCATTGTGCCACTGCTACACAATGTCATGGCTATCCCGCTGTGCTTTGCCATACCATAACAGCACCATGAATTTGTTGCACTAAATACTAGTTGTCCCATGTTGTACCATTGTACCATTGCTATCCCATTGTGCACTATATTCCATTGACCATTGTTGTCCCATTGTTGTACCATATGCTGCACATATAGGATAAGGGATTTTCCTTTCATGAC
Source organism: Pinus taeda (assembly GCA_000404065.3). NCBI lineage: Eukaryota > Viridiplantae > Streptophyta > Pinopsida > Pinales > Pinaceae > Pinus > Pinus taeda. The sequence continues at coordinate 42,577 of APFE031610588.1, read as the reverse complement.
AATAAGAGCATTCCATGTGTAGAGCACTTCTTCTAGGACAACGTTTAGGTGCCATCTCTATTAGGCAGCGTAGCAACTAGGTTTAAGGCATCTCTTCTCCTTAGACCCGTGACTAGGGTTTTTGCCTTCATTTCCATGGCTGTGTATTATTGCTTCTTCATAGGGCAACTTTTAGGGCTTCTCCATAGGGCAGCATTAGGGATTCATTCACCATGCTAGATCTCCCTTTCCTCCTGCATCTAGGGCTTCTTCATTAGGGTAGCATAGAGCCTAGGGCACTCCCTCTAGATTAGGGCAGAATTATCCCTTAGGATTTCTCCTCCTACTAAAACCCAAAGAAAAGTAGAGAGGAAGAGATCCCAAGTGTGTGTTGAAATGACTTGAAGGCCACCTATATTTATACTAAAATGTTGAGCACAAGTGAGGTTTATTTGGTTGCTCGCCGACCTTGACGAATTGTCCCATAACACTAATAAATTCATATCTCCATGAATACTTATCAAAATTGGATGATATTTAGATCAATCATACACCTCTCATTGACAGGGATCTAGGAAAAATATTAGCTCCCATTAATAAGATGACCCACATGGAGTTTGGCCCTGGTTTCCAATTTTAACACTCCCTCTCAACTAGGGAGAACTCCATCCACTGATCTGTATGTCCAACTGTACTATCTATGCCATTAGTGGCCTGCACTGCTCTGCTCACCTCTACTCTGCTGAACCATGAAGAAGAAGAATTGACCGACAATGTCTCATACCATTCTCTAATGACCCAAAGTCAGTTTCATCTGAAGAGAGTGTGTCATATCACTCTTAGTGACTTGAAGTTAGTTTTATTGATCCTAGTTCAATATCACAAGAGAGTGTCTCAAACCACTCATACTGATCCCAGATCAGCTGGAGATCATCCTATCATAGGGAGTATGGTATATACTATTAGTGTCAACCTTTGCAGCCTTCCTTCAGTGATCAAACATGCTCTTACAAAGTGACTTTAAGGTGTCAAGGTCAAATTTTGTCATTTCAATAAGTCTTCAAGCAAAATTTGGTCACTAGGCAATAGGTCTAGGGTTTGTTTTCACTCTTTTCAAAATTGTCCAAATATCGGTCCATGTCACCATTTAGCTGAGTGTACCATTATTCATAGGGTTTTCATCATCATTTCAAGTTCCATTGGGTCATTTTATAGCTTGTTCATGCTTCAATTGTGCCTAGGCAAGGTTCATTTCCCTCTCCTAAGGTTTTGAAGGCAATTTCTCTTGAATGGTCAAATCATTAGAAAAACTTGTATCCTGATGTTCATACACTTTCCCCTATCATTAATGTACCTTATTAAACACTTCCCATCATTGAGATCCCCCAAATTCCTCATTTTTGCACAAACCCTAGTTTCTTGCCACAACTTGGCAATTTTCTAGACTAGGCCTGTGTTTTGCCCTTTTGGACCCCTTCCCCTCACTCAATCTCTGACATTCCACTTTCCCCTACTTTCTAACATCTCTCCCTACTTCCCAAAATTTCCCCAAGAATTTATAAGACCCTTATCCCCTTCATTTCGCTTCATTTCGCTTCATTTCGACAAAATCCCTTGTTTCACACATCGGGGTAAGTTTCACTCAAAAGATGTTCTAGAGCAATCAAAGATTAATTTGGAAACACTGATAGAGGTTTTTGTGAAAAACAGGCCAAGGAAGAAAAACCTCCTTCACTTTTTACACAGGTGTCATGGTTGTAGAGAAATGTCAAACATATAATCGCCTCAGGAGAATTGATGCACCTCTGCAGTGACCTTGGGAAAATCAAGCTTTCTCCTAGATTAGTTGGCCAAATAACTTTCTTGATGAGTCAAAGGATAACTAGAAAAAATTATCTTTCCAATGAACTATCATGAGCTCAATTTAGAGTTGAGGAAGGCATTCAAAAGTTGACTGCAACAACACTCTGCCTTGAGGCAGCCTCATTTGGCACATTTTGACCAGTCTTGGGAGATTTGATTTTTGGCAAGGCAAATGAACTCCAAATTGAAATATTCTGATTGGGTTGGAAAGAAACCTCAAAGACCTTTCCAACGGGCTATCTACTACCTAATTTTGACACCGGGAAGGCCTCCAAACGCCTCCTGCAAAATGCACTATGTGACGCGTGACGCATTGGGTGCGCGCGACGCATTGGGTGCGCGTGGCGCACTGGGCTCCATTAGCCAGTGTAAATTTGCATGCGCCCGACGCATAGGGAGCGCGCTACACATTGGGCCAGAACATAAAATTTTTGCCACTGCTCTTCAAAATTCAAATTCTCTCAGTCTCCTTTGCCTCATGTAAGTTTAAATCATCTTGCTATTATCTTTGGTCAGTGTTTGGAGTTGTTTGAAGATCGGTTGTAAGAGTATGAATGTTGAAAAACACAAACCCTACTCTCTTGTAAAGAAATGCCTCTTTAGGGTTTGAATTTGAAGTTTTAGAATTTGAATTTGGTGCCAAAACATTCCATATCTCACTTGTATTTTTTTCCCCACTACTGTCATGTCATCATACAATGCCTCCCTTTTCCCTATTCCCTTCAAAATCACTCATATCACTTCGTCCCTCTCCTATTTCCCTATATCCCATCCCTAAAACTTGCCATTTGTTACCACTTTCCATCCTTCATATCATTTATAGGTTCCAAAATTCCATACAGTCAAGTGACCATACTCACATCCTTAATTTCACTTGACTCAAGCATATTTTCTTCACTTAATTGAAATCATGTTGTTCCCATAGCTCATTTTCCCACAGTCCACTATTCACACGGCCTATTTCCGACAGTTCCTCCCACATTTTGTGTTTGAAAAAAAGCATCAAATCCTCATTCTTCATCTCATTCAAGCCAACACAAATTTTGCAACATCATGGAGGCGGACATCGATACATTATATGACCAAGACAGAGATTGCACCACTGAACTACATACACCAGGAGGACACTGAAGCGCCGTGAAACACCTGATCCACTCCGGATTTTGTCCGAGGCTTCATTGGATGGGTATGATACATGATGGAGGATCTTCGTTCCGAATTTGAGCAAATTCGGAGAAATGTTTGTCATTTTGAAAAATTTTGGCTTAAAAACAGGTTTTTCAGCTCAACGCGTAGCGTGTCGACGTGCACGCTTATGATTGGGACACTTGCTGGAGGAAAAATTTATAGTTTTGGGTTTGGCATGTTATTTTATGCATTCTCAAGTATTTCCGAAGAATTTCATCAAGTTCTGGATGATCAAAAGGCCCAAAAACACCATGAAAACCACCTTGCTGCCACCTTTTGCACCAGCAGGAAGTACTTCTGGGTGAATGAAGTTTTGGAGGGGCAAATGAGCTCCAAATTTGGAAATTCGACTTGGGTTGAATATTAAACATCTAGGGATTTCCAATGAGCTATCATGAGCTCAATTTGGATGTCCATACGTGCCCCAAAAGCAGGTTGAAAGGCGTGCGACGCATAGAGATTTTTGGTCAAATTTTCACTGTTCAGCTCAGAAATTCGCCCAGTTTTGACCAGTTTTTCTTCTTGATACTAATCTTGATTTTTCATGATGTAATTTAATAACTATGATGTAATTTTGGCACATTTTTACTTGTTCTAGAGGATTCATTCACTAAAAGGTGAAAATTAAATGAATGAATCAGTTTCCTAGCATATAGGGGTAAGTTGTTTGACTACCTAGATTTCAGTTCCTTGTTCAGAATTAGTTCAA